>JANAVB010040819.1:2016669-2109169 GCA_029216955.1 Iris pallida
CCCTCTCTAATTTATGTGAAAAAATAAATGAAAATGAAAAATAAATGAGAGATTAGAGATGTACCTATTGAAGATTTGGAGGAAGAAGGAGTGGGAAAATGATGAAGAGGGTAGATATTTTGACTTGGTGGTGAAGTAAAGAAGTGGAGGGGGAGCTATAGGTGGCCGGCCATGGGGGTGTGGGTGAGGGACACTTTTACAAGTTTGCCCTTCCCTAAGCCTAATGTTAATTACAATCCAAATTAGGTTTAGAAAGTTGCTAAAAATAAATAAAAATCATAATTAAACTAAATTACTCATGGGGACTAGTCCAAACTCTTAACCCTAAGTTTAGTGTGGTGGGCCATGGTTAGCTTACAGGCTAATTACAGCTCAAGTCGAAATTCACCGGGTCCCGATTAACTCGGAATGCGATGAAATTCGACCCGACTCCTATAATTTAAATAATATATTCATGAATAAAATTTTCCAAAAATATTATAAAATGGAAAATTACCATTTTACCCCTAACTGGGACAAGTTAGGGGTGACCTTCTATCCTACTCGTATATACCTTATATAATCACCATCATATGAAATATTTCCAATATAATTTTTATCCTACATAAAATATAATCAAATCTACCATCACTAGTCCAGTACTGATGGGACACCTTGTTCATCAAACACATAATTATAGCATGCGCATTCATCGATCCAAAAAGTGTCAACATCTGTAGTTGCCTGGCAAAATCTGAATGCTGTCCTTGGAGTATCCTCTTTCCGCACCGTACCTGATGGTGTCCTGATCTCAATACCTTCTCTCTTGTCAGGTGGTTGAACCGGTTGATGGCTATACTTCGAGTCACCAGAACGATATTGGGCTTCAATGATCAATCTGCCTAGAGATGATGATCCCTGACTCATTTTAAAGTATAAACTATCTATCAAGATCTTCTAAGGATGAGACTAGCTAATCTTTAAAGTTATGTTCTAACTTATACTACCTTAGAGGTCATATATCTTGATTCCCAGTTCACCCACTTACGTGGCTTGGATTTCCTCCAATCGTCACTCCTGACAATATATTTTTTTTTACGCTAGGTCCTAACCATCCTTAATCCTTTGCAGTTCTTCAATCTGTATATAGTGCTGCTCCTGATCCTTCATCTTTATACCCCTATGTGTATTTATTCCAATACAATTATTGTAACTATAAGTCCTTTGGGGTTCCTATCTAACCTGTATCGATGAAGGATTTTATTATGCATACGACTTCTTGTCTACTTAAGATAAGATTTCTAATCCTACTCTCAAGTGTTATTCACAGAGGTTAGGATTGCGATAAATCATTCCTTAATCACATTATCCCATTTTCCTATAGTTATCAAATTTTCTTATTAATATGGTTAACAACCCACCCTTTTAATTAAGGAAGCCATGCAATGCCTACAGGTACGCTTAATCTTTTTATGCATGTTTACTAGAGTGGACAAGCTTATATATGATACATTAACAACACCACTTACCTTTCGACTAATCTTCTAGTCATGGTTGTTAATAGGTCCTTCCGAAATAGGAATACGAGAGTCCAAGAAAAGGAGTTCAAGAAGGATGACGACTTCAATTAGATTTCCAAAGGCGATGGATAAAACAAATGATTTTCAAAGCAATTGGATTGAGATCCTATACAATATCCTATGGCAGGCTCGTTGAAAATCGTCGGCCCATGAACTGTAGCGGGCCGGGCCGGACCAGGGTTGAAAATCGGCCCCCCCGGCCCGTGACCCACGACACAGTGGGCTTCGGGTCGGGCCGGGCTGGGCCGTGCCGTTCTGGGTCTTGATTGGCACGTGAAATTTGGGCATTCATTTTCGTTCTTCTTCTAAATTTTTTTGTATATTAATTACAATCATTTTTTAAACACAAAAGAAATCCAACATGTTTTCTATATGTTTTTCAACAATCACATATATTTACGTAGATTAACATAACATAATAACATAACTAAATTTTCTAAATATTAATAACAATTATTTTTTGATATAGAAACTCTTTATTCTTATTTATTTGGATGGGCCGGGCCGGACCTATGTTATGGGCCGATATATGTAGTCCGACACGATCCAATATACGGAGCCGGTCCGGCCCGGCCCGGCCCGAGCCCACGATTAATCGGACCGGACCGGCACATGGGACAATTTTTCAGGCCGGCCTCGTGCCGGGCTGGGCCGGCCCGACCCAATTGACAGGTCTACGCCAGCTTTGCACTCTTCCACCCACACTATTCCTCCTCTTCCACCTCCTCCTCCTCCTCAGTCAAGATGGAACGCTTCAAGTCGCTCCGGCGAGTCCAGGTCACCTCCTCCCAAACCCTAGACGAGCCAGCACCCGAGAATAATGGCGATCGAGAAGAAAAGGAAGGATCCACAGAGAAGGAAGAGGAGGAGGAGGAGAAGAAAGTCAGGGAGGATCTGGTCCACTTCATGGGGATGAAGGTCCGGAGGAGAGCTTCGATCCTCAAGGAATGCCGAGGGGACTACATCGGCGTCCCCTCCGACCCCTACTTGACGAAGATCTTGTCAAAGCAAGGTACTTGCTTCAATGTTATGATCGATACAATTGAAATTCTTATGATTAGTGGTGTTGTTGATTGGAATCTGCACTTGAAATCTGTACCAATAATTTGTTCGAATTCATCCCATTGTTGTAAACAACATCCCCAATGAACCACAACTAGGTTTCCTCGGAAAAAAAGAACAAACTTTGTTCGAAAATTCAAAATTCACAGATATAATTTACATGGGTCCTAAAAAGATCCCAACTTTGTTCAAGAAAAATCCAATAGAGCATCCCATTTGATAATTAAAAATAATAATAATAGAGATTTAACTTCTATTTGTATCAAATACGAATAATTTGTTAAAAACTTAAAAATAATCGATTTTGAGAATGACTCAAACTATTGCGTCCCGGCTTGATTGGGAGGAAAAAGCCATGCTCTATACGAATAAAGATTCTTCCTTTTTGTTATTGCCCCGTGATTTACTTTTAGCTCAAACGTGGTTTATTGGATCTGTTAAAAGGTGCAAGGGTTTTTTCTTTGGGGTTGGGGGGTGGGGGTGGGGGGGGGGGGGGGGGGGGGTGGGTGGCGTGGGGTGGGGGGTTGTGGATGGTGGAGATGGAATGCTATGCTTGCATGGTTTTCAAGAGATTTTACATTTTCAGTAGACTTCAGACCTATTGCACGGGCACCAAAATGGCACGACATGTAACGAACACGGCAACTATTTGTATTTGATACAAACAGAATTTGGAGCATCTGTTTGGTGTCTGACTATGTTTGGTGCAGCACGGTTTTTAGGAGTGTCCGTGTTTTTTAGATTCAGACACACCCAACTCTGACCAACAGGAATTCAAAAGTTACATGTATTTCTCTACCTGCTACAACCTAGATGAGTTAATAGTTATTGACTTCAATAGGTCTGGAAAGTTCGATCAATGAACTAGGCATTTAACAGAAGTGCTTAAATGCTAGTCGCTAAGGTTTATTTTAATGAAGATTACTAGGACATGACTCGAGTCAGTGTATCTGTTCCTCAAATATACATATAATTGATAATGGTCTTTTCATGTTGTCTCTGTTATTATATTCTATCAATTCATAGAGATGGATTTGTCATCCTGTTTCATCTGGAGGCTCGATGAAAAGTATTCTGTTGTCTAACTAAAGTATGAGTCATGACAGTAAGTTTAACTACAACCACTGTTCTAAAATGCATTGTAGGAGGCCGCCTGGTGCCCGCCCGATTAGTCTCAACCCCCCCCCCCCCCCCCCCCCCCCCCCCCCCCAAAAAAAAAAACACACACACACACACACGAGTATGCATATTTTTGGGTTTTATGTACTTTTTCTACAATTTTCAGTAAGTTTTTTTTTGAACCACCTAGATCTAGGCGGCAGGTGTCCGCCCGACTGGTGCCTAGCGCTTTTCACAACCTTGACTACGACCAAAGAAGCGATGTTAGCTGCAGTAAATGGTTACGTTCTTCTGCCATCAAATATGGGCACTGCAAATACTGTTATCCTGGTTTCAGTTTCCCACCACATTTTGTGCAGTCAGTTTTTATCCCCCTTTGACGAGCAACTATATGCATCCTTTGGAGAAGAAATGCAGAAAATAAACACAAAATTCAATGCTATCTCAACATAATGAAATGTGATTTTCCAATCCACCTAGTTAACCTTTCCGAACTTATCTAGATTTTCTCCCTACCGAGATGACTACCGAGGGGATAATCAGCAAAAAGCCATTGGATTCATTAACATTTAATGTCAAGTTTGACTTGATGTCTTTGAGCCATTGTAAAATTCTCTAATGGACTTATTCCATCAATCTTGTCATACACTTTTTGTTGCTCTGCTAGCCATATTGTTAGACCACTCAGCTTTAAGGTTGTAGTACTGAAGTGAGGCAACCATTGAAAGGAAAAGAACTTGCTCATTGTCACATATTTCAGGCTTTATATTGAGTCATATACTCTTTTTAAAAAGTACGCACATTATATTTCATTCTAGATTTTATTTGTTAAAATTAATCGAAGCTTGGGAGATGTTCCCATGATTTACATCTTTATATGAAGAAAATCTTTCAAGCTTTCATTGGTTTACAATTGGATATCATATCATATATTGGATTTAATTTAACTACCGATCTGAATAGCTCTTTTAACCTTTTCTCTTGCACTTTTATACTTGTAACATGTCAAGTAATTCCAGGAAATATCCATCACGAAAGCTACTAAAGTGCTTAGTTAAACTGTAAGGTACTCCTACAACATTTTAGAGAAGCAATGGATATTAAGTATTAGGATTTAGATTCCTAATCATTAATCCTCATATATTAAATAACAATCTAAGAAACTCTTCCAATATTTCCTCCTCCCACTCCTTTATAGTTCCATGTTGAGTAAATTTTGAGTGATTCTGACATTGAAAAGTGTCTATCACAAAATCTACCCAAATGTTTAGTTAAAAGTCGTGCAAGTTACTCCATTTTGGAGAGTAAATGGAAATTAGACTACCAAGATTTGGATTTCTAATCATGAATCCTACAAGGGGTGAATCTAACAATTGCATGCAAAGCAAACCGACTATTTTTGTAACCAAATCTAATTTATATGTCACATAAATGTACAAGTATTTATTGAACAGAAGACAATTTTCCCATTTAGGGAAAGAAAAAGGTGCAACATCTGTTATATTACATGCCTTCTCGTTATAATAGTAGATATTCGAGGAACTTTAAAATAAGATGAAAGTTATATTTTATAACTACATGTTTTTAGAGGAAA
This sequence comes from Iris pallida, assembly GCA_029216955.1. NCBI lineage: Eukaryota > Viridiplantae > Streptophyta > Magnoliopsida > Asparagales > Iridaceae > Iris > Iris pallida. The sequence goes on from JANAVB010040819.1 coordinate 2,022,004, forward strand.
TGTTCATCTGTATTCTAGAAACCACCCCCACTCAACCACAAATCTCCAACATCTGTACCCACAAAAACAAAATATTTTTATCTTACTAAGGTATTATTGCCTCAAACCTTCCTTTATAGTTTTTGACGAAAGGAGCTTCTATCTGAGTTCTTTTTGTAGCCATTTATATTGGAACCAGTGATCGCATAACTAACTCAGAACTATTTTCACTCTCTGCAGGGGACAATACAGTTCTCTTTGCGGACACGGTTTTGAAGTTCACTGGATCTGGAAAGATGAAGAGACGTATTTTACTAATTACAGATTTTGCTATTTATCTTGTTGACCCTGATGCTGATTCTTTGAAGAGAAGGATTGCACTTGCAGCTGTTGACAAGTTATGCATGAGTGAGCTTAGTGACAATTTCTTTGCAATCATTATTCCAACTGAGTACGATTGTCTTATGGCCAGCACCCGAAAGGCAGAAATTGTAAGTGTCATACTCGAAGCTACCAGGAGTACATCTGAATATGAACTTGAGGTGATTTCCTCAAACAGGTAACATGACCAGTGTCCTTAGTTTCTTTTCTTTCTTTTTCGGTCCATTTCTTGCTCTTAGACTTATGGTAACTTGACCTAATCTTCTTGCAATTTTGCAGTTGCTATTTTTAGCTGCAAGAAGACCTTTTATACTACATGCTATAGTTATTTTTTATTCTCAGTAAAGTTTCTGTTTTGAGTCGGTTTGTGCACTCTCCCAGCCATCTCCTTCAAGATGACCTAAAAGTACTGGAAATCAGAACTATATGAAAACTTCTCACTGTATTTGTAATATTGATACTATACGTATAAATAATTCTCCTATAATTTAGTGCTGGAATCTATTGTTCACTTGATCATTTTGATATCTAACACATGTTGCACATGCACGGGAAATGGTGTCGGTATCCATATTGTGTCCGTGCCAGTATCATGTAACTTAAGAAAGGTTCGCGGTAGCGGAATCGGTATTGAACAATTCCTACGAGTATCGGGATCGACAATATCGGTAGTACCGGCGGTTTCGGATCAGTGTATCAGTTTTTTTTTTTTTTTGGTATCAGAAAGCAAATGATTATTAATAAATTATTAACATTTTAGAAAAATACATTTTATACATTTAGGCATAATATTAAGTATTTCTAGTGTTGTTTCTTTGTAGTTTGAAATTGAAAGAAATAGTAGTCACAATTGCCGATTGGTTTACATGCGATATGTTTTTTCTTTTACATGTTTTTACAACTTTACCCTTATTTATTGGTTTTTCCGTTCAATTTTATTTGCCGGATTGACCGGAAAAGAGACTCCCAATGTCGGTATCGGTGTCAGTATCGGGTATCGGTCTGTATCGGATCGGGACATGCCAAACCGTATCGGTATCGGCTGTATCGGCCGATACTGCAAACTATGAACATAAGTGACTACTTACTGTACCTATCTGAAGATTTCTGCGTCCATTATCCATATCATGTCTTTATTTGAATTCATGAACCCTATCGTGACATAGGAGGCATAATTTCTTGCCGAAGTACCTGGTTTTTTTTTGCACTTACTAACAACAGTTTGATTTTTCTATTATCGTTCTCTCCACACGCACACGCACATGCACACGCACATGCACACACACTTGACTTTATGTCAGATCATAGGTGGATAGTTTTAAATTCTCTAATGCACATGATTGAAACAGTTAATATAGTGAATTGGACCATATATTTCTATTAGTCGTTTTTCCCATTGTAATCTTTTGATTCGGGCATGTGGTTGAAATCAGTTCCATTGTTACAGATTTAGCTATTTCCTTTTGTTTTGGATAGTAAGTTTGCAAAACATACACTAAAACTATCAATCATTGTCCTTGCTAGAGACAAAGGTGACACGAAAGAATTTAAGTAGCAGTAAATGATTCCAAGGGAAGAGGGAGGGGGCAAATCTCTCTTCCAAGGGGTTTTGGCTACATAGATGAAATCTAAACCATAATTCCATTATAGTAATAGGGTGAAGATCCGGACATATGGACCCTAATTGAGCATACTTAGGATTTAGTTATTTTGATTGAGGTCAGTTAGCAAATAATATTCAAAAAAGGGTCTCACCAAATCAAACCAGCACCATATATAGTTGGATGTGCTGTACATTCCAAAATGCAGATCAAAGAGAAATCACACAACAATAGGACTTTCGTGTTAAGCTTTAGATCAATCCTATTGGTCTCCAGTATCACTTACGCCTTGTCCTAATCCAACCAGACTTTTGAAGAGACCTTACTCATTCTAATAATAGTGAACATAATTCAAGGTCAATAGTTATGGACACCATCGACAAAATTCAGTAATAAATAATGACCCATAAGATGAACAAATAAAATTAAAATTTAAATACTGCAACAGAATGCAGCTAGGTTTTTTATTTAGTTTGTGCCTGTTGGAAAAAGTTGATTCTGATTAAGTTGCCCTACATAAAGCTCTCAATTTATTCTCAAAATTGAAAATTCTCTTTTTTTGGTATCTCAACTTTATCTCAATCCCTAGAACAATTAAACCATGCTACTTTAGGCCAATGTAATTTGACTATATGCAACATTCAAGGAACTCGTCAAATTCTCCAAAGTATGCAAAAATCTACCCATGAGGATGCTGGCAACAAGCTTTTTACATGACTGGAAAGAACCTCATCTTTTTCTCTGTTTAAATCTTAATATGCACAAAATACTTCTTATAATCCTAAAATGTCACGTAGAGCATATTGTGATTGAAATTGGGTTATGTGTGAAAATTTTACTCATGGACTTTTACTTTCTTCAAAATGGGTAAAAGAAAATGTAGCTAATTTACTCAAAATAAACTGTGATTCTAAATTAACACATTTTCCATATGTAGAAGTAGAGACTACATTGTGAAAATTCTAAAGTAAAACATTTACTTGAAATACTTTTTAGTCTCATTAGCTATTTAGGACCTTTTGGTTCTGTCTGCAAAAATTGATTCTGGAGTCTGAGTGGTCATCATACAGAACCATCATGAGTATTGATGTGCATTTGTCTGAAAATTCTTTCAGTTTCAAAGTACCAGATTAGGGTTCTTCCTTGTAATGTCAAAGGTTTAGATGAAAAATCAAGTGTTACAAGCGTCATCAAATGACATGCTTCTGGATGATTGCAACATGTCTAAACATGTAACCACAAAATTATGACTGAAAATGATGGCCAATGATTAATGGTAGTTTTCCTTTTAGCTTGTTTCCACTTGCTATTGTACGAGCACTCCCCATTTCAACATGACCTCTATTCATCTCGCTTGTACTCCTTGGAATGAGGTTCTCCCTTGGTTTCATGAGCCTAAATTGCATCACTAGAAAGGGCTGATTTACTTATCCTCCAATTAGTTTTTAGGGTGCCTGGTACAATGATTTTTTTTTTTCTAATTTCTGGGAAACTAGGAATGGGAAAATGATTACTACGTTATTTCATGTTCTAATTTATTTATGAGACATTGAATTTCTGGGACTACTATTTCCCACAAATGTGGGAAACCTATTCTCCCCGAAATAGGTGGGTATTTTTATTTACCACGGAAATAAACTGTTCAGGTCGGCTGAGTTAGGGTTTGGTTCGGTCAGTTATGTTGGACTGGTTCTGGGTTACTTGAGTCTGGGTCAGGTCGGCTTTGGGTCCCACTCTGGTACAGGTCCAGGTCATATATGGATATGGGTCCTAGTCAGGTTTGAGTTGGGTTGGGTACGGATTCGTGTCTTGTACGGGTACGGCCATACGGGTCCCAGTCAGGTTTGAAATGGGTCTAGTTTGGTCGGGTTTAGTTTCGGGGGTACGAATCTTGGTCAGGTCTAGATACGGGTACGGGTCCGAGTTGGGTTCAGGTCGGGTCCAGTTTGTTCGGTTTCAGGCTCAGTGTGGGTCCAAGTTGGTCGGGTCGAGTTCAACGTGTCCAGGTTGGACCCGTGGCCAGTTCGGTCACATTTGGATCAGGTCAGCAGGTTAAGATAACATGATTAAAAATAGTGTTGACAATTAAAAAGAATCTGCTATTTGTTAGGCCCGGACCTTGTTCTCCTAAGGTAATTGAATAGTATCCAAAGCAGCTGGGCTATAATGAGTTTTGTACATGTATACAAAGTCACTGGGTATAGCTTTTATATATTTGCCCATGAATTCTATGTTCCCAGGAGTATTGCAGCAAACACGGCAATATAAATTTTCCATGAATTTGAATCATTTGATGTCCGGGGAATTTATTCCTAGGAATATATAATTTCCTGCATTATTCGTAGTTTACAGAGCCGCTAGGACTATAGGTAGGCCAATACGAGCATGGTTGGAAGTGTTAAAGAAGGATATGGTTTCCGTCAGCATTAGCATAGGAGTTGGCCCTTAACCGAGCCAAATGGAAGTAGAGGATTCAAGCAGCTGATCCCAAAATTTAGTTATTGTTGTTGTTGGTAATACTGCAATCCGCATACCAAATGCAACCATAAGGTTTTTGTTCAGGTTGTCCTTGCTCATATCTGTCTTGGCTAGCAATTTGGCATCGACTTCAAGATGCCTGACAGTGGTCACAGTGCGCAAGATTCTTTTGTTGAGCTTTAATTTTTCAATTCTGACACTGTTCTGGTGGGCAGAGGCTTGCATGTTGACTAGTTGATTAAATAATTGAAAAACACTACATATAGTGTGTTATTATTATTGGACTGCTTACATTTCATTATTTCGCTAAGGTCTTTGGTGATACAATTCATAAACTTTATGTTGAAAGCAGACTGCATGCTGCTAAAGGGGAAAGAGGTTTATACACTCAATTAACCTAACAATCTGCTTGTAGAATATTGTTCCCTTAATTCAGTGGAATCTGCTGGCATATCTAGTTCTTATGATAACCAATTTTAATTAGATGTTGATATATACCTAAATGCATACCATATGTAATGTTTCCTTTGAGATGCAAGGTAGTTAAGCCGTTACTGTTGTATATGTTGTGAGTGCCCCTTATCCTGTTCGGGAGGAAAGTCCTTGCATGTCAGTTGTAGATAGTTTCACATTAGTTCTAAACCTCGGCAAAATTTGAATATAAGGGTTCCTAATAATACACAGGTTCAAAAATTGATTATATAGAATACAAACTTGCAATAGAAAGGTTTTGCAGAAGCAAATGGAGTTTGAAGGTTGAAAAGGATTAATTGATAAGGTCTCACAAAATAGTCTCTCTTGCTCAACTGAAATTGCCGCAATGAACAAATTTATGATAATTTTTGAAGAGTCTGTTTAGATTATAATTATAGGTCCTTGAAGGATGGAGCTTCATATGAGATTAAGCAAATTAATTATACGAGGATGCATCTCTGTACTGATGGAACATATTCTGTTAGGATTTAATAAAGGTGGTTATTCTAGAACAAAATTTTCTACAAGTCAGGGAAATGTATAGAATTGGGTTTACAATGCAATATCGGTTAATTATCTTGCATACTTAAATTGATAAATACAGTCTCTCTTGTATTTTTTGAGTTGGATTGGTTTAATCAATCCCCATATCTAGAGTGTGATAATAAAATACACTCAAACCTTACTATGTAACAAATCACCTTTTTATCCTTGAAATTGTGCACTTGATTTGATTTGTACAAAGTGTTTGTTGTTTATATTCATTAATTTCCGTAAAATAGTGCAGATTTGAGTACAATCCTGCTGCCGACATGGTGAAAGAAATCCACTTTGAGGAAGTAGATGGTATGTCAGCTATATCCATATTCCAATGGTTTTAGTGCATTTCCTTGCGTCGCTTAACCTTTCCAATTCTTGAACCACATGTAATTTCATGTGATAAAAAAATTCTTTCATTCTGGAACTCCATTTTGGTTTTAAATATTCTGAAAGATGACAAGTATTACTGCTGATATTTTCTGTAGGGAGCATCAGAACAAGAATTAGCAAGAAGGAAAGCCAGAGCTAGTGAGTGATATGCTGGACCTGCTTGTGCTCTTGATGTACTCAACATTTACCGACACTTGAAGGTGGATGCGTATCTTGTGTTCCTAGTAGCTCCTTTTTTTATTGCAGGATGGTATTTATCAGTATCTTACTATTTGTAATCTCTGCGACAATTGTAATCGTTAATTTGTATTCTTTATGATCTTAAGCCCTTTATGTGTGCATTTTCTGTAAATTGTAAACTCAAATATACACCTTCTTCTCCATCTAAATCTTCAGTACGGAATATACAGCTTGGTTGGTCTCTATTGGCGTAGGCAATTATACGCCTTTCCTTGCCGGCAAGCCCGATTTCTTGCCACAGTTGCCTGTGATAGCACCAGAAGTGGATATTCATGTTTGGGTTCACAAGCCCCCTCCTTTTTTGGCTGCCACTCTTGTTAACTAAAAGTCAGAGAGTAATTTCTTTAGGGTTTTTCTAAGGGCACCACACTTTTTACTTGGGGCTGGCCCAAAAATGTTAAATTTTTTTTACAAGTTTACCATCCATTTTTTTTACTTGGGGCTAGCCCAATTTTTTTCCAGCAAGTAGGACTGCCAACCAGCAAGTTGGCAGTCCTAACATTATGTTAGGACTGTCAACTTGCTGGCAGTCCTCGGAGAAGAAGAAAAAGCAGCAGCAACAGACCTATACGGCCGCCTCCGACCTATATCGCACTGGTCGTCGTACCCCCTCTCGGCGAGGACCTCTGGCGCCACGTAGTACGGAGTCCCCACCAAGCCCGTCATCCCCCGTCCGTCGCCGAAGCACTCCGCCGATCCGAAGTCGACGAGCTTCAGGCGGCCCTGGTCGTCAAAGAGGACGTTGTCCGGCTTGATGTCGCGGTGGGCGATTCCCCGGCGGTGGCAGATGGCGACGGCCTCGCCATCAACGAGGCGAGGATCTGCGCGACTTGGGGTTCGGAGAAGGGGGCAGAGGCGGAGATGCGGTCGAAGAGGTCGGGTCCGGAGAGGAGGTTGAGGACGAGGTGGTCCTCGAAGACAGTGTGGATCTGGACGACGGAGGGGTTCCCTGCGGCGGTGAGTTGGGTGAGCTTGGGCTCCTGCTCGACGGAGGCGAGGTCGAGGGGATCGTGGAGGCAGGCCTTGTCGATTGATTTGACAGTGAAGTGGTCGCCGGAGAGGAGGGATGTGCAGCGGCGGACGGTGCCGAAGCGGCCGCGGCCGAGCTCTGGTCCGATGCTGGCCCAAAAGGAAGGAGAAGGAAGGAGGAGGAGGAGGAGAGAGGAGAGAGAGAAAAATCCTAATATTGGACTGTCCCCAAGTAATTTTTGGGCTGCCCCCAGTAAAAGTACCTCAAACTTGGGCTGTCTCCTAGTAAGTGATAGCCACAAGCAAAATGGGGTGTGCCATTAGAAAAACCCTTTCTTTAGCTGTGACATTGACAATGGATGCAGGTTTTATGTTATGTATTCATGGTTGTTTATGCCGGAAGCAACAGTCAAAACTCTCGATTATCCGCAATGTTCTAAATTTCGGTCTAGACGGTGTCTAGGTGCTAGGTGGCCGTCGGTTGCACCCAAAACCGTCTAGGCGGCGGTCGTTTGTTTTGAAAATTTCAAAAAAAAAATTGGGAGAAAAAATTTATATTTGAAATTTCTAAAAAATATTAAAAAAAATTGTACTTACATGCTGCTGTTGCCGCCTCCGCATGAGAGGAGAGGAGAGGAGAGGAGGCGGAGGGCATGGAGATGGTAGACTCACTCCTCCCCTTTTATTTTAGGGGAGGTAAAAAAATTTAAAAACTTGAGTTATCCATAGGGCAAATCAAACTCTTGACCCCCATCCACAACCATAGCAACTTAGCACAGTCAACTAGCCACAAGATTACATAAACTTTTGTGTCATTATAATACATACAAATTATTTACATCTAAACATATTAAAAAAAAAGTTTGGTGTTTAGGTGGCCTACGGCCCACCGGTGCACCAATTTCGTCTAACGAAATCTAGAATATTGATTATCCGTATCATTGTACATATATGAGAAATGTGAACAGTTTCTGGGACAAGTACGAAGAACAAGAACGAAGACTTCGACAAATGACCCTTATAATTTGCACAGCTGTCAGTAGCCGAAGGAGCGATACGATTCGGCAGTTATTCCGTGAGGATGATACCTTCCAGAAGACATTCTGATGAGGTCGATTTGTTGCGGTAGAGAGAGGCGAAGCGGTAACAGTCTGTCACCTGAACAATTTTCAAACATGTTAACACACCCATAAGAATAAATCAGAAAATTTCCTGGAGCATACCAATCTTTAGTAAAATTGTACTGCGAAGAACATGTTTCAGAAATTTTTCGAAATATGACTTTTCCGTCATACTGACTGGCGCAAGTTGGACACGTCCAATTTCTGCCAGTCCATCTGGCTCCGGCGGAAAAGTCCTATTTCGAAAATTTTCTTAAACATGTTCTCCTCGGTGTAATTTCACTAAAATTTGGTAAGAAGATAGAGCAGCAGCAGTAGGCCTACCTGCATCTACCAGCTTGAACTGGAACACGAAGATGGCGGCAGCCGCCACGACGACGAGGAGGAGGAACCGCAACGACGACGAGGAGGAGCGATAGCAATGCATGGTGATAATTTCTTTGGCCTCCGATGATGGTTTGCTTGATGCATATTGTGCCTACTTTTATAAGCACCAGAGGAGGATTTGGTGCTCACAAACGTTTGAAACTTGACTGGTTCTGTCAAAGTTCCAATAGCTTGTCCAAATGGCAATTGCGAGAGGACTTGTCCCCATAGCAAAAATTCATTTTTCTATAGGTGGGCATCAGTTTAATAGAATTGTAGAATGTTGAACGCATTTGCTCGCTGAACTTGAGAAGTAGCCCTGCTGGCCATTAACATTTTCTTTTGGCGTCATCTTGTTCTCTGACGAGGAATTTAGTCTTGACCTTAGCAATTCAAAAGTTCCTCTGGTTGATATTCTTTCTGGTCAAGAATTGGTGGAAGAACAAAAATATGAACTCTGAATCCTAACTTCCCATACTGGCCATGTTTGGTTCGAGGAGTTAAGGAATCAGAAAAATAAAATTGTTCTTTTTCTTTATTTGGTAGTCACAAACTTTGAGAACTACTTTTCCGACAGAGAAAAAAAAAAAAAAAAAAGAGAAAGAAGGTTCCTCTCAAAACCTTTGGGATTGATTTTTTTCTTTTCTTTTCATTTTTCAGCATTTATTACGGAAATTTAGAACGACAATAGTTCTACTCAAATATGTTATTGTCTATTATGCTAAATTGCTAATAAACCTCTTCGCATTCTGCGCTTCTTTTATGTCATGTTTATTTTTAGATGCAAATATATTATTAGAATATTGACATATTTTTTTCTTTTGATTCCTACATCATCCAAACTCCGAAAGAAAAATCAAATTGTCTTTCCTTGTTTTACCAAAAATTGAAATTCTAATTTCCATCCCTACAGAGAAGACACATAATTTGAGTAATTAAGAAGTATGTGTTTTACTCCTAATTAATCTTATTTTTATGCGATTAAGCAAATCAAGAAGGTATCCCATGAAATATTTACTTCTTAATTACTCAAAAGTAGTTTCCATGGGGATGGAAAAGTAGAATTCCTATCAAATTTCCTTTCTTATGTTTGGTTGGTGTAGGAAAGGAAAAAAAAATATATCATTGTTCCAACAATATCCAATGTCAACATAATTATAATGAAGAGTTAATTGGTAAAATAGGTAATAAATCAAGGCTACTTTTGTCATTATGTTTGGTAATTAATGCTGGAAAAGGAGGAGGGAAAATAAATTCCATGGGTCATGAGAGGAACCATTTTCTCTCATATTTTCCCCCATGTTAGGAAATTGTTTCCTAAATTTGTGACTACCAAAACAAAGGAAAGGAACAAGTTTTCTTTCCGGATTCCTTGAATCCGTGAACCAAACGAGGCCTTAGAGTATCCACAATGGAGACACTCCAATCACATACTCCAAATTATTAAAGTGTGTTTTACTCCTAATTAAAGTGTGTTTTAAGCTATCCGTTTGTCACGACCCGCGCCCTAGAGTTAGGGCACGAGAACGTAACAACGTCCAGCCTACGCCGCAGTGTCGGCGGTAGAACGCTGTCCTAGGTCTCAATGCATCTAACAGTATAAGACTAAACAGTTTATACTCCCCGAATGGGGGTGACATAGCAGATACAGACTCAATCACATCTAAGGTAGAGCATGATAAGGATAGATAAAACATGAAATCCAAAAGAGATACAGGAGATAGAAGTCTAAGTGTCTAAGATACATAAACCCAGAAATACATCTCAAAACTCAAATACAGATACAGTAATCCACAAAGTAAATACAACTCAAGACAAAATAAAATAACTACCTAAACAACCCCTACTGTGTCTCCTCTAGGCTAGCAGGCAATCCCAGGCCATCTGTAAAATTTATCAACAGGTCCAGTCAGGACAGGAGCGAGCACATTACATCTCAACAGTTTATAGCAGGTTAGAAAATATAATCATGCAGTAAAGTAAGATACATGTACTGAAAGAAATGCTGTATGTAAACAGAGAGAGAGCTGTAATAGAAATATCTACTATAAGTAAAGAGCTACCAGTGACTAGTGATTTAGAGCACAAAGTCGACATGTGAACGGCTTAATTGTACGTGGCTATACTAAAGAGGCGTACATGGCTATTCTACTTTGGAATTGTGCACATGGCTATTTATACTCCCCCTACCCCCAATCAATACACAAGGATCCAACCAGGTTATGTTATATGATGCTATGTAACAGCCCCCGAAGGGTGGTAGACCCCGAAGGTGATAAGACCCCGAAGGTGATAGACCCCGAAGGTAATAGACCCTGAAGGTGATAGACCCCGAAGGTAATAGACCCCGAAGGTGATAGACCCCGAAGGTAATAGACCCCGAAGGTAATAGACCCCGAAGGTAATAGACCCCGAAGGTGATACATAGTAGTCCCATAAATGGGATAAGGATTATAGGAAGACTCTACGATCATAAGAGTATATGTCGTAAGTGATCAAAGAACCAATGAAGCATATGATACGTCATGTAAGTGAAACGCACAGAACATGTAGTACCCGATGCTCCCTAAGGATAACATCTCAAGAAGGGATCTATATAGTACCAATCCGTGTGACAACGTGACAGTACAAGTAAAGTAATCCACTGCAGAAAATAATTCTAAGCAGGATATGAAATGATCAGAGAATGCACTCGCCTCGATAACCTGAACAGCTGATAAGTACAGGGGGGTCCCACTGAAGCCACAGAGTCCTATTTAAAGCAACACAGGTTACAAGGTGTTCAAGTTGTAATAAATGAATCTCTATAATCAATCTACATTATTCTAGGTTCTTCTAAGTCAAAACAACTCTAGGTCGACTCCGGTCAATAATCTAGTCAAACTAGGTCAAGTGTTGACTTACAGTTGACTTTGGGTCAACTGGTCAACTCTGGTCAAACATGGTCAATTCTAGTCTAATATAAAGTGTACTTCGTTATTTGTACGTCGAAACTTACGACACGCAAATCGAGATAAGGAGATTATCGGTAAGGTTGATAATCTTATTATAGTGATCCACGTGTCCAACTTGTCAATTTCAGCGATGTGAGATCACTGGAATTGGCTGATCTCAGTTTCGTTGTACTAATCCCGAAATACGAACATTATATGAATTAATTATTAATTAATTATAAAAAGGTTAAACTCAGAAAAATTATCAACAAACATTGTCGGATGTCACTCCCCGTTCCCAGAATGCGTATTTTAATACGTATATTGCTTGAACGTAATTATTTAGTATTTATCATGTATCATCCTATATTTAAATTCCTATAATTCATTATCTGTATTTATCATGTTTCATATTAATTAATTATCTGCTCTTTAAATTTCATGCTAATTAATTTCTCGCAATTTTATTCCTGCAATTTTATTTCTGTATTTATTATCTGTATTTTAATTTCCTGCAATTAATTTTCTGCTTTTACCTCTTTGCCTTGCTTTCGGGTTGGCCTTGGATAAGCCCCCCTTAAACCCGGCCCAATAGCTCCCACCTACCTCCCCCTTTGCTATTTAAGGCTTCCATCTCATTCTCTCTCCTCATAACTCTCATTCTTCACCATTACTTCTTCTTCTTCCTCTCATCACTTCTCCACCTACCAACCACAGCAGGCAAGTGCAATCTTGCTTCTTGCTTGGAGAACCATTTTTATGGTTCATTTCTTTTCCTCTCATGATCCTGAGAGAGTTTAGTTCTTGGCATTTTTGATTTCTATGGCTTGTTTTCTCTAGATCTAAGTTGTTGTATTTCGGTTATTCATGGGTTTTGATTTTCCAACTTAGCGTGTCTTCTGGCTGGGAACTTCATTTTCTGGCTGGGACGAAGGCTGAGTCACGCACACGTTCTCATGAGCGTGCGTGTATTTTTAGTCACGCACACGTTCTTACGTGGCTGCGTGTATTTTTAGTCACGCACACGTTCTCATGAGCGTGCGTGTATTTTTAGTCACGCTAACGTTCTCATGAGCGTGCGTGTATTTTTAGTCACGCTAACGTTCTCATGAGCGAGCGTGTATTTTTAGTCACGCACACGTTCTTACGTGGCTACGTGTATTTTTAGTCACGCACACGTTCTCATGAGCGTACGTGTATTTTTAGTCACGCTAACGTTCTCATGAGCGTGCGTGTATTTTTAGTCACGCACACGTTCTCATGAGCGTGCGTGTATTTTTAGTCACGCTAACGTTCTCATGAGCGTGCGTGTATTTTTAGTCACGCTAACGTTCTCATGAGCGTGCGTGTATTTTTAGTCACGCACACATCCATGAGTGCGTGTATTTTTAGTCACGCACGTTCCCGTGAGTGCGTGTATTTTCAGTCACACACACATCCATGAGTGCATGGATTTTTAGTCACGCACACGTCCACGAGTGCGTGCGTGAATTTCTTATCATTTTCCACACTCACACTGTGCATGCCAACATGAACCATTTTCACGCTCACTTCGACTAGACTTGTTGGCGTGACTTGTTGGCCTTGGTATAACCTACTCAACTTGGCGTGACTTCTTGACCTGGGTGTTTTTATTTGTCCTATAATTATTCATTTAATGATGGCATGATAATTCTTCTATTATATCCTTACGCCTTTGCGTGAATTTCTTGATAAATCATGATATGTTAAATTTGTTAAAATGATTGTTATGTGGAATGCGCCTTGTGTCCTGATTGATCCATGGATACCCAGTATGACTAGAACTTGACCTTGAGAGTTGTAGACTCGACCCATGTAATACTAAATGACTTTCATGCCTTGTCACCATTGATAATGATTGTGACATGGACTAAATATTGATCATGCGTTCCTAGTTGGAACTAAGAGACTGGCTAGTCGTCTTATTGAATTGGATGAATGAGACACGTTCATGTAATGAACTATTGTACTCGATTAGCCGATCCCGAATATTGGCATACAGGCACATGCAGGCTTCAAATTATTTATTTACTTATTTATTTATTTATTTATCTTACAAAAACAACATGTGTACTTTATGGTCGAGGCATGATTACTCCGTGGTTAGACTTGATTGCTGCATTACGCTATGTAAGACCTACAACATAGCCGCACGGGTATCGTTGTAGAGTTGCGCATATCGTACCCCGTACAAAAGTACTCATTTGAATGACCATGATCCACGACATGGGACTTCACTCAACGTAGAGACTATTAAGTTAAATAAAATAATGATGGCATGGAGAGAATGGATTCCCGAGTTCTTACATGGCAGCCCCCTTGGGACTAGTAATGTCCGACGGGCCGGCTGGTTCCCACAGATACTGTAAATCTGTCACACGGGAAGGGAACGATATCTGCTTATATTATTGTACATGCTATATTAACGGCGGGCGTCCCGCTGGGACTCGTCTAATTACATGATTGGCGCAATTGATTGACTGAATAGACTAGCCTTACTCGCACATAGTAAGAACTGAGGAATCCCTAATTGCATAATTCCAGGATAACTTGGGACTCACAATAGCAAGCCGTAGTAGTTGATTGGCCGTTCAAGATGATTTGTTTGTGTACTGTACTACTCTGTTACCTAACTGGGATGATCAGAATGTCAGGACGTGACGGGCCAACTTCTGTCCTTGTTTGGTTGGGAGGTTGGTTCGAAGTGTGGTGATGTTATGTGAATCCTAGTGGAAAGCAGAGATCTATTATTATATTCTCTTACTTACTGGTTTAATCTTTCATATCGTGCTTCCTTGTGGTACTTGCTATTAGAGGTCTAACCTCTCTGGTTTTGCATGGCCAGATTTAGAGCCGGTCCCCGAGGATCCAGCTTACTTCTACCTCCAAGATGGTCAATACTAGGGGAATGATCGCAGGAGGACTCGAGTGGGTTCTTTACTTCACCGCTCGTTTTGTTATTTATTTTATACTTAGCCGTTTGGTACCGATATGTTAGTCGGATTGTCTTGTACTTACTTTTACATGATTGTAATTAAGTCAGACTGCAGCTGATAACAATTGTGTATATATTACTATACCATCTGGCTATGTTTTGTAAAGCCAGATCTCAAGAACATTTTGACTGAGCGTTTGGGACGCCTTACTGCTTTATCTTACATGTTCTCTATTTCTGTTTCCTTGTTCAAATGATTGAGACAATAGATGTGAAGTGACCATAGTAAGACTTTCATGTAGTATGCACCCCCTCGTCTGGTTAGACAGCATTGATCGTATTATACGGTATTCATCTACCCGTAATACGTAGCTGGCTGAGTCATTCCCCCTCTCTCCAGTATTCTGGTTCTGGGGCATGACAAGATTTTAGTGGTGGCCCATGCAGGCCTGATTTCAGACTTGTGGGGTGTTTTGATTTATAGGATGTCTCAATCACACGTGTTTTCCCCTTGATCTCATGATTCGTTATTCTCAACCCTTGTTTGACATTCCAGTATCCTTTGACTTCATTGATCCTTCATGTCCGGTTGTTTGATTGTTCTCTTGTCCCTTTTCTTAGGGGCACTTCGTCCGCATCGGCCAGAGCTGGGCAGCAACAACAAGAGCAACATGGACAACCTGACCAGGTTGGTCAGCAACAAGGACCAGTCTCACCTCAGGAGGCTACCCAGGAAGAAGTGATAGTGGAAGCAGTGGCTGGATCGCAGTATCCGGATGTTCCACCACCACCGACAGTTCCACCTATCCAAGTGGACACACCAGCCCTTCTGGAGATCATAAGAGGAATGATGGCTACTCAGCAGCATCAGATGTTGGCCCAGCAGCGCATGCACACTCAGCTACAAGAGCAGAATGTGTTGCTCAACCAAGGATTGCAGACGGCTTTGGAAAGAGGAGTGAGGACTGATTCAGGAGCATCAACCAGGTTTTGCAAGTACAACCCCTGCCGTTTTGAGGGCACAGAGGATGCCATCTCAGCAGATGCATGGCTTAAAGATATTAAGGCTATTCTGACAGCAGCTAAGGTACCGGCAGAAGAACGTGTGGATCTAGTAAAGTTGTTACTTCAGGATCTCGCACGTGATTGGTGGGAATCAGAGGAAGTGGGCATCAGATGTCCTGTGGCTTGGAACGATTTTACTGCAAGATTCAAGACCAAGTACTATGGAGTTGTGGCACGATTCGAGCTACAACAGAAGTTCATCAGCCTCAGGCAGGCCGGCAAGACTGTAGATGCTTATGCAGCGGAGTTCTGCAGATTGAGTAGATTCGCCCCAGAGATGGTAGCAACAGAGAGCCAGAGGGCTATGAGGTTTCAGAAAGGATTTCATCTTGAACTCTTGCAATTAATAGAGGGGCACAATTACCAGACTTTTGATGAGATATTGACGGCGACTCGAAGGCATGAGATCACCATACAGAGGCTTGCGGTGAGGACTGGGGGTCAGAAGAGATCCCACAGTCAGATTGAAGGAGGAGGGGGAGCAGCGCCCCGAACAACAGCACCATCCACTGGTATTCGTATCCACGATGTGGCGATACGAGGACCAGCACCACCATCCTGCACTTATTGTGGGAAGATGGGACACACTAGAGATGTGTGTCGGACATTGAATGGACTGTGTCTGATATGTGGAAATCCAGACCATCGGGTTACCACATCTCCCATGAATTCGAGGTCAGGAGGACCAGGACAGCAGTTTCCTGCTCTGCCAGCACCAGGGACAGGGCAGTATCGAGGACCAGCAGTGGCAGTAAGGCCGTTGGCACAGCGTCCGTTTATGCCGCAGGCTCAGATGTTTCGGCAGCAGGGGCCGTCGGTGCAGCAACACCAGCATAGACCACCCCAGCATCGTCAAGGAAGGGGCCAGCAACAACATCAGGCTAGGCTGCAGCATGGGAACCAGCAAGGAGGTCGAGGGCAAGCATTCACTTTGTCCTTGGAAGAGGTATTGGCATCGGGAGATGTTGTGGCAGGTAACATTCTCGTCGCCTCATATTCCGCAGTAGCATTGTTTGATTCGGGAGTATCCCATTCATTTATATCTGCACAATTTGCGACACGACTAGGAATGGAGTTCGAGGCATTGCCAGGGAGGTTGAATATACTCACTGGTAATGGGCTCGTAGGAGTTAGTAGAGTTATTTTAGCATGTAGCGTTGTAGTTTGCGGGCATTTCTTACTCGCCCGGTTGATAGAATTTCCTGTTGGAAATTTCAACGTTATCTTAGGCATGGACTGGCTGAAAGACAGTCATGCGACAATAGATTGTCGTAGAGGGAGTGTATCTTTTGATATTCCAGGCATGGAGAGATTCACCTTAGTCAGATCAGAGGCAACTCAGCAAGAGCAGGGAGTAGTAACGGCAATAGAAGAAGTTCAGATTCCGAAGGTAGTTGAAGAATTTCTAGACGTATTTCCTGAAGAACTTCCAGGTCTACCACCAGTCAGAGATATTGAGTTCAGTATAGAATTGGCATCAGGAACTAAACAGATATCAGATCAGGTTTACAGAATGGCGGATTCAGAGCAGGCCAAGGTAGGTCAGCACATAGAGGAACTGAAGGAGAAGAAGTTCATCCAAGCTAGCGTGTCACCATGGGCAGCACCAGTGGTACTTGTGGGGAAGAAGGATGGGTCATCCAGATTGTGCATTGACTACAGGAAGCTTAATGCGGCAACAGTGAAGAACAAGTACCCATTACCCAGGATCGACGACTTATTTGATCAGTTGAGCAAGGCTAGAGTTTTCTCCAAGATAGATCTTCGTTAAGGGTATCATCAGGTGAGGGTTCGAAAGGAGGATATTTCCAAGACAGCATTCAGGTCGAAGTATGGGCATTATGAATTCTTAGTAATGCCGTTTGGTTTGACCAATGCTCCAGCAATATTCATGGATTTGATGAATCGCATCTTTATGCCATACTTAGACCAGTTTGTCGTTGTGTTTCTTGACGACATTCTCGTATACTCTGCTAGTGAAGAGGAGCATGAAGACCACCTCAGGAAAGTGTTGCAGGTTCTGAGAGAGAATCAGTTGTATGCCAAGCTCAACAAGTGTGAGTTCTGGACAGATCATATTTCATTTTTGGGTCATATCATATCAGGAGCTGGAGTAGCAGTAGATCCCAGGAAGATAGAAGTAGTAGAAAGTTGGCCAGTACCCAAGACCGTAGCAGATGTGCGGAGCTTCTTGGGATTGGCAGGATATTACAGAAGGTTTGTGTCAGACTTTGCAAGGCTTTCAGCACCCATGACCCGCTTGACCCGGAAGGATGTACCATTCGTTTGGTCGGCAAAATGTCAGGCATCATTTGAGACTTTGAAGCAGAAGTTGATATCAGCACCAATTCTTATATTACCAGTTGGACCCGGAGGTTTTACAGTATATTATGATACGTCAGGTAAAGGACTTGGATGTGTCCTTATGCAACATGGAAAGGTGATAGCGTATGCATCTAGGCAGCTTCGGGACCACGAGAAGAATTACCCAACTCATGATTTGGAGTTAGCGGCAGTAGTATTTGCTTTGAAGCTATGGAGGCATTACTTATATGGTGATCGAGTGGATATGTACACGGACCATAAAAGTCTGAAGTACATCTTTACTCAGAAGGAGCTGAACATGAGGCAGAGAAGATGGTTGGAGTTGATCAAGGATTATGACGTGGAGCTTCAGTATCATCCAGGCAAGGCGAATGTAGTAGTAGACGCTCTTAGCAGGAGAGGCGGCGCATTTATGTTGACAACGCAGAGGCATATCTTAGAAGACCTTCAGGAGATGGGCATCGAAGTTATACTTCCTAGTGATGTAGGAGTTCTAACAAGTCTACAAGTTCAATCTGACTTGGTAGGCAGAATCAAGGCAGCTCAGGCACAAGATCCAAGGATTCAGAAGCTTAGGGCAGAATGTGAATCAGGACTTAGGTTTGGATCGCGTCTATGTGTGCCTAGTGGAGATATCAGACAGGAGGTTATGGCAGAAGCTCACAGTTCTCAGTATTCTATTCACCCTGGAGGGACCAAGATGTACCAAGATATCAAGCAGCATTTCTGGTAGAACGGGATGAAGAGGGAGATAGCTAGATTTGTTTCCCGTTGCTTGGTATGTCAGCAAGTGAAGGCAGAACAGCAGAGGCCAGCTGGGTTATTGCAACCGCTTTCTATTCCGGAATAGAAATGGGAGCATATTACAATGGACTTTGTGACCGGTTTACCGAGATCACCAAGTGGTAAGGACGCTATTTGGGTAATAGTGGACCGACTTACAAAGGTAGCACACTTTCTTCCTTTCAGAGTAGGGCAATCTACAGAAAAGTTGGCAGAATTGTATATGCAACAGATAGTCAGGCAGCATGGAGTCACTGTCAGTATTGTATCTGATCGAGATACCCGCTTTACATCATATTTCTGGAAGAGCTTACATCATAGTCTGGGTACCAAGTTAAGGTTTAGCACGGCCTACCATCCGCAGACGGATGGACAATCAGAAAGAACGATTCAGACTTTAGAAGACATGTTACGAGCTTGCACTCTAGATTTTGGAGGGTCTTGGGAGAGTCACCTGCACTTAATCGAGTTCTCATACAACAATAGTTATCAGGTCAGTATCTAGATGGCGCCATTCGAAGCACTATATGGTAAGAAGTGCAGGTCACCGCTTGCATGGGATGATATCGGAGAGAGGAAGATGTTAGGCCCAGAAATGGTTATTCAGACGGTTGAAGTGGTTAAGGGAATTAGAGAGCGACTTCGAGTTGCGCAGGATCGGCATCGTCATTGGACGGACCAGCATCGTAGGCCGCTAGAGTTTTCTGTTGGGGACCACGTATTCTTGCGGATCTCACCTACTCGTGGGGTCATTAGGTTTGGCGTTCGCGGGAAATTGAGTCCGCGGTACGTGGGCCCATTTGTTATCCTTGATCGGATAGGCGATGTTGCTTATCGTTTATTCCTTCCACCTTCGTTACGAGAGGTACATGACGTGTTTCATGTATCTCAATTACGTAGGTATGTATCGGACCCAAGCCATATCCTCGATCATTCGGAGCTGGTTGTTGGTACCAACCTGTCTTACGAGGAACAGCCTGTGTCCATTTTGGACCGAAGAGAGAAGATACTCAAGAACCGAACAATTAGTCTTGTCCGTGTTGCTTGGGGTCATCACTCCTTGGGAGAGTCAACGTGGGAACGTGAGGATGATATCCGATCACGGTATCCACACTTATTTGACTCACAAGGTATATCTTTTTCTGTATACCTTGATTGTCCTGATTCCTCATGCTTATCACCTTATGGGTAGAATTGCTTGATATCGTAGATTGATGGATTTACATATATGTCACTTGCTATGGACATTGTAAAATGATTGCTTGACTGAATTGCTTGTACTTAGATTGGTTTAGCCCCGATGCTCTATCTTGCTTGAATTTGAAATTCCGAGGACGGAATTTTTTCAAGGTGGGTAGAGATGTCACTCCCCGTTCCCAGAATGCGTATTTTAATACATATATTGCTTGAACGTAATTATTTAGTATTTATCATGTATCATCCTGTATTTAAATTCCTATAATTCATTATCTGTATTTATCATGTTTCATATTAATTAATTATCTGTTCTTTAAATTTCATGCTAATTAATTTCCCGCAATTTTATTCCTGTAATTTTATTTCTGCATTTATTATCTGTATTTTAATTTCTTGCAATTAATTTTCTGCTTTTACCTCTTTGCCTTGCTTTCGGGTTGGCCTTGGATAAGCCCCCCTTAAACCCGGCCCAATAGCTCCCACCTACCTCCCCCTTTGCTATTTAAGGCTTCCATCTCATTCTCTCTCCTCATAACTCTCATTCTTCACCATTACTTTTTCTTCTTCCTCTCATCACTTCTCCACCTACCAACCATAGCAGGCAAGTGCAATCTTGCTTCTTGCTTGGAGAACCATTTTTATGGTTCATTTCTCTTCCTCTCATGATCCTGAGAGAGTTTAGTTCTTGGCATTTTTGATTTCTATGGCTTGTTTTCTCTAGATCTAAGTTGTTGTATTTCGGTTATTCATGGGTTTTGATTTCCCAACTTAGCGTGTCTTCTGGCTGGGAACTTCATTTTCTGGCTGGGACGAAGGCTGAGTCACGCACACGTTCTCATGAGCGTGCGTGTATTTTTAGTCACGCACACGTTCTTACGTGGCTGCGTGTATTTTTAGTCACGCACACGTTCTCATGAGCGTGCGTGTATTTTTAGTCACGCTAACGTTCTCATGAGCGTGCGTGTATTTTTAGTCACGCTAACGTTCTTATGAGCGTGCGTGTATTTTTAGTCACGCTAACGTTCTCATGAGCGTGCGTGTATTTTTAGTCATGCACACGTTCTTACGTGGCTGCGTGTATTTTTAGTCACGCACACGTTCTCATGAGCGTGCGTGTATTTTTAGTCACGCTAACGTTCTCATGAGCGTGCGTGTATTTTTAGTCACGCACACGTTCTCATGAGCGTGCGTGTATTTTTAGTCACGCTAACGTTCTCATGAGCGTGCGTGTATTTTTAGTCACGCACACATCCATGAGTGCGTGTATTTTTAGTCACGTACGTTCCCGTGAGTGCGTGTATTTTCAGTCACGCACACATCCATGAGTGCGTGTATTTTCAGTCACACACACATCCATGAGTGCGTGGATTTTTAGTCACGCACACGTCCACGAGTGCGTGCGTGAATTTTTTATCATTTTCCACACTCACAATGTGCATGCCAACATGAACCATTTTCACGCTCACTTCGACTAGACTTGTTGGCGTGACTTGTTGGCCTTGGTATAACTATAACCTACTCAACTTGGCGTGACTTCTTGACCTGGGTGTTTTTATTTGTCCTATAATTATTCATTTAATGATGGCATGATAATTCTTCTATTATATCCTTACGCCTTTGCGTGAATTTCTTGATAAATCATGATATGTTAAATTTGTTAAAATAATTGTTATGTGGAATGCGCCTTGTGTCCTGATTGATCCATGGATACCCAGTATGACTAGAACTTGACCTTGAGAGTTGTAGACTCGACCCATGTAATACTAAATGACTTTCATACCTTGTCACCATTGATAATGATTGTGACATGGACTAAATATTGATCATGCATTCCTAGTTGGAACTAAGAGACTGGCTAGTCGTCTTATTGAATTGGATGAATGAGACACGTTCATGTAATAAACTATTGTACTCGATTAGCCGATCCCGAATATTGGCATACAGGCACATGCAGGCTTCAAATTATTTATTTACTTATTTATTTATTTATTTATCTTACAAAAATAGCATATGTACTTTATGGTCAAGGCATGATTACTCCGTGGTTAGACTTGATTGCTGCATTACGCTATGTAAGACCTACAACATAGCCGCACGGGTATCGTTGTAGAGTTGCGCATATCGTACCCCGTACAAAAGTACTCATTTGAATGACCATGATCCACGGCATAGGACTTCACTCAACGTAGAGACTATTAAGTTAAATAAAATAATGATGGCATAGAGAGAATGGATTCCCGAGTTCTTACATGGCAGCCCCCTTGGGACTAGTAATGCCCGACGGGCCGGCTGGTTCCCACAGATACTGTAAATCTGTCACACGGGCAGGGAACGGTATCTGCTTATATTATTGTACATGTTATATTAACGGCGGACGTCTGTCACTCCCCGTTCCCGGAATGCGTATTTTTATACATGTACAACTCATAAGTATTTATTTAGTATTTATCATATATTATCCTGTATTTAAATTCCTTTAATTTTATGTTAATTAATTACCCGTAATTTATTTTCTGCAATTTATTTTCTGCATTTATTTCCTGCTTTTATTCTCTGCTTTGGTCTTATTGGGTTCGGCCATGGAGGGTTTCGGGTTCATGGTGGACAAAACCGGCCCACAACTCCCACCTACCACCACCCTTCCTATTTAAAGCTTTTGTCTCCTTCTCTCTCTTCATTACTCATTCTCACCATTACTTCTTCTTCCTCTCATCACTCTCCACCTACCAGCAGCAGGAGAAGGCAAGTGCAATCTTGCTTCTCCTTCACCCATTTTTATGGATCATTACTCTTCCTCTCATGATCCTAAGAGAGTTTAGTGCTTGGCATTTTTAATTTCTGTGGCTGGTTTTCTCTAGATCTAAGTTGTTACATTTTCGGCTGTTCATGGGTTTTGATCTCCCAACTTAGCGTGTCTTCCGGCTGGGAACTTCGTTTTCTGGCTTGGGACGAAGGCTGAGTCACGCACACGTTCTTACGTGGCTGCGTGTATTTTTAGTCACGCACACGTCTCTACGTGTCTGCGTGGATTTTGAGTCACGCTCATGTTCTTACATGTTAGCGTGTATTTTTAGTCACGCTGACGTTCTCACTTGAGCGTGCGTGTATTTTTACTCACGCTGACGTTCTCACTTGAGCGTACGTGTATTTTTAGTCACGCTAACGTTCTCACTTGAGCGTGCGTGTATTTTTAGTCACGCTAACGTTCTCTTGAGCGTGCGTGTATTTTTAGTCACGCTAACGTTCTCATGAGCGTGCATGTATTTTTAGTCACGCTGACGTTCTCACTTGAGCGTGCGTGTATTTTTAGTCACGCTGACGTTCTCACTTGAGCGTGCGTGTATTTTTAGTCACGCTAACGTTCTCACTTGAGCGTGCGTGTATTTTTAGTCACGCTAACGTTCTCATGAGCGTACGTGTATTTTTAGTCACGCTAACGTTCTCATGAGCGTGCGTGTATTTTTAGTCACGCTAACGTTCTCATGAGCGTGCGTGTATTTTTAGTCACGCTAACGTTCTCATGAGCGTGCGTGTATTTTTAGTCACGCTGACGTTCTCATGAGCGTGCGTGTATTTTTAGTAACGCACATCCTTGCGTGCGTGGATTTCTTGTCACCTTTTCACGCTCACTTGAGCGTGCGTGAATTTCCCTTCAAGCTCACACTGTGCATGCCAGCGTGAATTACTTTTTCATGCTCACGCTGTTACACGCTCACTCCTACTAGACTTGGCGTGACTTTTGGCCTTAGTATAGACTTGTTGGCGTGACTTCTAACCTGTATGTTTTTATTTGTTCTATAACTTAATCATTTAATGATGGCATGATAATTCTCCTATTATATCCTTACGCCTTTTTGCATGAACTTGATAAATCATGATATGTTAATATTGTTAATACAGATTGTTATGTGGAATGTGTCATGTGTCTTGATTGATCCATGGATACCCAGTATGACTAGAACTTAACTCTGAGGAGTTATAGGCTCGACCCCATGTAATACTAATTGACTTTCATGCCTTGTCACCATGGATAATGATTGTGACATTGACTAATAATTGATCATGCGTTCCTAGTTGGAACTAAGAGACTGGCTAGTCGTCTTATTGAATTGAATGAATGAGACACGTTCATGTAATGAACTATTGCAATCGATTAGCCGATCCCGAATATTGACATGCAGGCACATGCAGGTTTCAAAATTTTTATTTTTTTATTTAGTTATTTATTTATCTTACAAAAAAACAGCATGTGTACTTTATGGTCAAGGCATGATTACTCCGTGGTTAGATTTGATTGTTGCATTACGCTATGTAAGACCTACAACATGGCCGCACTGGTATCGTTGTAGAGTTGCGCATATCGTATCCCGTACAAAAGTACTCATTTGAATGACCATGATCCACGGTATGGAATTTCGCTTAACGTAGAGACTATTAAGTTAAATAAAATAATGATGGCATGGAGAGAATGGATTTTCGAGTTCTTACATGGCAACCCCCTTGGGACGAGTAGTACCCGACGGGTCGGCTGGTCCCCACAAATACTGTAAATCTGCCACACGGGCAGGGAGCAGTATCTGCTTTTATTATTATTGTATACTGTATATTGATGGGCGTCCTGCTAGGACTCGTCTAATTCATGCATGGCGCACATGGTTAACTGGATAGACTAGCCTTGCTCGTACATAGTAAGAACTGAGGAATCCCTAATTGCATAATTCCAGGATAACTTGGAACTCACATTAGCAAGCCATAGTAGTTGATTGGCCGTTCAAGATGATTTGTTTGTGTACTGCACCACTCTGTTACCTAACTGGGATGATCAGAATGTTAGGACATGACGGGCCAACTTCTGTCCTTGTTTGGTTGGAAGGTTGGTTCGAAGTGTCGTGATGTGATGTGAATCCTAGTGGAAAGTAGAGATCTATTATCATTATATTCTTTTACTTACTGGTTTAGTCCTTCATATCGTCCTTCCTTGTGGTACTTGCTATTAGAGGTCTAACCTCTCTGGTTTTGCATGGCTAGATTTAGAGCCGGTCCCCGAGGATCCAGCTTACTTTCACCTCCAAGATGGTCAATACTAGAGGAATGATCGCAGGAGGACTCGAGTGGGTCCCTTACTTCACCGCTCGTTTTGTTATTTACCTTATACTTAGCCGTTTGGCACCGACATGTTAGTCGGATTGTCTTGTACTTACTTTTGCATACTTGTAATTAAGTCAGACTGCAGCTGATAACAATTGTGCACACTTTACTATACCATCTGGCTATGTTTTGTAAAGCCAGATCTCAAGAACATTTTGACAGAGCGTTTGGGACGCCTTACTGCTTCATCTTACATGTTCTTTATTACCGTTTCTTATTTGAATGATTGAGACAATAGATGCGAAGTGACCATAGTAAGACTATCATGTAGTATGCACCCCCTCGTCTGGTTAGACAGCATTGATCGTATTATACGGTATTCATCTACCCGTAATACGTAGCTGGCTGAGTCATTCCCCCGCTCTCCAGTATTCTGGTTCTGGGGCGTGACAGCGTCCCGCTGGGACTCGTCTAATTACATGATTGACGCAATTGATTGACTGGATAGACTAGCCTTGCTCGCACATAGTAAGAACTGAGGAATCCCTAATTGCATAATTCCAGGATAACTTGGAACTCACAATAGCAAGCCGTAGTAGTTGATTGGTCGTTCAAGATGATTTGTTTGTGTACTGTACTACTCTGTTACCTAACTGGGATGATCAGAATGTCAGGACGTGACGGGCCAACTTCTGTCCTTATTTGGTTGGGAGGTTGGTTCGAAGTGTCGTGATGTTATGTGAATCCTAGTGGAAAGCAGAGATCTATTATTATATTCTCTTACTTACTGGTTTAATCCTTCATATCGTGCTTCCTTGTGGTACTTGCTATTAGAGGTCTAACCTCTCTGGTTTTGCATGGCCAGATTTAGAGCCAGTCCCCGAGGATCCAGCTTACTTCTACCTCCAAGATGGTCAATACTAGGGGAATGATCGCAGGAGGACTCGAGTGGGTTCCTTACTTCACCGCTCGTTTTGTTATTTATTTCATACTTAGCCGTTTGGTACCGACATGTTAGTCGGATTGTCTTGTACTTACTTTTACATGATTGTAATTAAGTCAGACTGCAGCTGATAACAATTGTGTATATGTTACTATACCATCTGGCTATGTTTTGTAAAGCCAGATCTCAAGAACATTTTGACTGAGCGTTTGGGACGCCTTACTGCTTTATCTTACATGTTCTCTATTTCTGTTTCCTTATTCGAATAATTGAGACAATAGATGTGAAGTGACCATAGTAAGACTTTCATGTAGTATGCACCCCCTCGTCTGGTTAGACAACATTGATCGTATTATACGGTATTCATCTACCCGTAATACGTAGCTGGCTGAGTCATTCCCCCGCTCTCCAGTATTCTGGTTCTGGGGCGTGACATCGGACGATGAAATGAACATCGCCAACGTGTCCAGAATGGTCAAATTAGCCAGGATAGCCTACCCAACGGTCCAATTTGGACACAAGGGAAAAAAGGTAATTTCGGGTCAAAACGGTGTCCGTGTCGGAGCCGTTTTGTACCAAAAAACGTGCAAGAAAACAAGTCTACAAAATATGACAAATTATATGTCCACGAAACCAGAATGACGATACGAACCCAACGGTATCTCTAGAATTGGATTCCGTTGACCCGAACTCAATTTGGTCCGTTGACCAGAACTTGGATTTCCGGTTTGCACGGAAATGCGTACCGGAGCCAAAGTTCTCAAAACTTAGCAAACTACCTATCAACGAGTCCAGAATGATGATACGAACTCAACAGTATCTCCGAAATTGGATTCTGATGAGCCGATCTCAAAATGACCCATTGACCCGGATATTGGTATCCGACTTGTACCGAAATGCGTGCCAGATCCAATGTCCACCAAAACCTAGCAAATTATATGTCAACGAGTCCAAAATGACGATACGAACTCAACGGTATTTCTGGAATTGGATTCCGATGAGCCGTCGTCAAAAAGTCCCGTTGACCCAGAAAGTGGGACCCGCTTTGTACCGAAAAATGTGCCCGGGCCCACGTTCTCCAAATCTAACAAATTTTATATGAAAACATGCCAGAACGACGCAACAAGTCTAATGGTGGTGTCAGAAATGAAATCTGGAGTCCCGTGTTCAAAAATGGAATTTTACAAGTTGGAAATTACGAATTCGGACGGCCAACTTTGGCGTCGAATTCAACCAATCAAACAAGCTCACAATGAAACGAAACTGGAGGGGTAGTAAGAGGGTTATACCAGCTTCGTACCGAAACTGGTAGTACGCCAAACGGAGCTGCGGTGGAGGAGATACAAGCTGACGAAGTTGGCCCCGCGAAACTGTCCAAATTTAATACAATTTAAACGGTCAACTTGGTGGCCGGTTTTCATGTATCAAACGATAAAATTAACGGACGAAAATTGACAGGGATGAAGGTGGATATACCGAGATTGTGACGGAATGAAGAGATCGCCGATCCAACGGTCGAATCTCCGGGAAAACGCGCGCGAAGTGGCTGCGACGGAGCGCGAATTTTGAGTTCCAAACTCGCGCGCGCCGACGGGATCTCGTTCAAAACGCACGAATCGCCTCGACTGCGCGTCCCGGAGGACGTTGGCCGCCAGGGGAGGATGGCCTAGGGTGCGCCCGAGGGGGGGCCACCCACGGTGGAGGTCGCCGGGGCACGATGGCCGGCGGCGGCGCTGCGATCACGGCCAGCGCGCGCGCGGCTTGCTGCCGACGCTGCTGCTGCATGCGTGCAGTGGCGCATGGCGACGCGCGGGGCGGCGCTGCGATGTGGGAGCGGCGCGGCGACGGTGTAGGCGGAGGAGGTGGTGGTTGTGGTGGCTGTGGAGGCCGGTGGTGGCTCGGTCGGTTTTGTGGTGGAAGTGTTGATGAAGTTGATGGTGGTATGAAGAGGAGGAGGAAGAGGAAGGAAGGTGGTGCGGCATGGAGTGGCCGACGGGCGACCACGGCGGAGGAGGCCAGGGGTGGCCGGAGTAAGGTGGGGTGGTTCTCGGCCAAGGTCGGGTTTTGTGAAGGAGGAGTCTGCTGTGGTTGCTTTGTTTGTTGTGGTGAGTTTGTGGTTTGTATGGGAATTAAATAAGGAGAGAGAGAGAGAGGATAGTAAATGTGAGAAAGAGAGAGAGAAAAAAGTGTTCTCCCTAGAAATTAGGGCCGGCCACATGGCTGAGTGTGGAAAAAATTCACGTAGGGGAAAAATGGATGGATATGATTAAATGGAGAGATCCTATGGCTAGAACTTATATTGGAAAAATGGTCATTCCAATGGAGATTTAATAAAAAAAATTTCCAATAAATATAGAAAAATAGGGAGAGGAGTACTTGATATTTTGGACAAAAAAAATATGAGGGTGCTACGTTGGAGGGTGGCACGACGCTGGACTGGACTCGGTGGAGCCGGATTGGGTCAAAACCGGACATGGCGAAATAATCGGATTAAAATAGATATTGATGATCATGGGTAAATAAGTTGCACATGGAGATTCCAATAAATGGGACACAAGTGGCGGACGGGTAGTAGGCTCAAGGTGGGCCATGTCCATAGTTGGGGCTGACAGGTTTTGGTCGACATGGGACCCACAAATCGAGTTGGAAAATGAATGTGACGCCGTGGAGTAAAATAAAATCGGGTCACGCGTCAAGAAAGTTGTGCGAAGCAAATGGAGCACAAAATGACGTGAATGAGTGGGAAACGAAGGTCATGGGTGACGAGCGTCTCGAGTAGATCATCAATGAGGAGTTGGTTTCAAGAAATTGGCTGGTCTTGCGCTCCCAAATTAAAAGTCATGGTAACGCGCTGAAAATGATCAAGGAAAAGAGTGGAAAAATAAATAACAATCAAATGGTCTAAACCGACCCGAAGTTCAGCGAAGCAGAAAGAGTACAAGGGAACAAGTTTGGATGGGACACTATATACCGTCATGAAGGTAATCATGTCCACTCCAAAACTCGTGAAAAAGATTTCCAGAGTTGAACATCCCTGACACTCCAAATATCAAAGGCATAGGAAATTACACTTAGGAAAAATAACAGAATAAATTATTTATTGAAATTAAAAGTCAATCAGAAAATAAATAAAAATGAAAAAAAAAATTAACCCAAAATTCAGGGTGCTCACACCGTTGGGCTAGTCTTGGACGTAGTTAACTTTTGGGTGAATTTTATAAGTAATTAGGAAGTATGTGTTTTACTCCTAATTAATCTTATTTTTATGGAATTAAACAAACAAGAAGGTATCCTATGAAATGTTTACTTAGAGCATCCACAGTGAAAACACTCCAAACATATACTCCAAATTATTAAAAATTGCGTAAATCATTATATTTGGAGTGTCTCCTTGATATTGTCACACAATAGTACACTCCAAACAAATATTCTAAATTAGTTTTCTCTCTTTATTGTCCTTCCTTGTTTGGTAAAAAATTCTTCCTCTTTATTTTTCTTTCATGTTTGGTAAAACGGTTAATTTTTGTGGGCCCAAAAATTAATGTAGAGAAGCTAGAGCACGCTCTAAATCTAGAGTGTCTCTTAGCTTTCTAGTAAGTTTCAAGTATAAACAAGTGTCCACTGTAACCTTCAAGTACTACAAAATTTGACTAAATTCAAAAGGCTATTTATAAGGGCACACCAAAAGTTTATCAGGGCTAGCCAGGATTAGGGCTAGCCAATGTTTGAGGAGATTTTACTCGGGCTATCCAAATATTTCACTCAGGGAGCTGTCCAAACCCCACACCCCCAAACCCCAAAAATCAATCTCATTTCTAAATTTTACCATCTTTCTTCACAAACCCTAGCTTTCTTCTTCTTCTTTTTCTTCTTTTTCTTCTTCTCCTTCTTCTTATATCCATCTTCTTCTTCTCCACCATTTCCATTCTCACATCTCCATCAAAATCCTAGTTTTCTTCTCTTCTTCTTCTTCTTCTTCTCCACCATTTCCATCATCACCATCTCCATCAAAATCCTAGTTTCTTTCTCATTCCCAATTTCGATGGCACCCAAAAAATTAAATAAACCCTAAAATGCATGGAATTAAAGCTTAAATACTTCTTTTCTCACAAAGAATGCATGAAAATAAACTCTAAAAATGCATATTTCACTTTATTATCAAGATTGAAATAAACCCTAACATATTTTTTTCATTCGAAAATTTTGACTTTAGGACTGCCAGAAATTGTGGCAGTCCTGAAAGGAACTTGCTGTACAGCAAGTCCCTTTCTGGACTGCCTCAATTTCTGACAGTCCTCAATATGTCAAGGACTGCCAGAAATTATGGCAGTCCTGCTGTAGAGCATGTCTCTTTCAGGACTGCCACAATTCCTGGCAGTCCTCGGTACTTCTAGGACTGCCAGCAATTGTGGCAGTCCTGTTGTACATCGAGTCTATTTCAAGACTGCCACAATTTTTTGCAGTCCTCAATACTTCTAGGACTATCAGAAATTGTGGCAGTCCTGATATGAACCCAATTCTTCTATAACTAGGGTTTCTTCCATAGTTTTCTTCTACAACTAGAATTTCATGCATAATTCTTCTATTAATAAATACAACTAGGGTTTCATTCATAATGTCCAAACAAGAAGAAGAAAAATAAACTAGGGTTTGGAGAAAGAGATCTGAGAAATTAGAAGAGAGCAAAAAATTAAAATAAACTAGGTTTGAAAAAATTGATGTTCTTGTTCTTGTTCTTCTTCTTTTTCTTCTTCTTCTTCTTGTGAGGAAAGAGAGGAGAGAAAAAAAATAAAAAATAAAATAAAAAGTTGACTTATATACTCACATGTTGGCTAGTTCTGAGTAATTTTTTCAATGGCAAACTTGTAAAGAAATCAAAATTTGCTTTTGGCTAGTCCTGATAAACTTCTTATGTGCCCTTATAAGTAGTCATTCAAAATGTAGCACTTAAAATTTCTTCCACTGTGGATGCTCTTACACGTAAAGTTTTAGGATATTCAACTAGATTTTCAAACAATGCCTAAGAGCTTACACATGCCCACTTTTTTTTTTCCAACAAAATTCCTTCTTTTGAAATGAATTTTTTTTAAGAAGAGCTATTACGGAAACAAGAACTGTTGTGGCAGGCGCCACTATCTTTTGAGAATTTTGGAACCGAACACTTAAAAGTTGTAGGACTAACCTTTTTTTAGCAAATGTTTATTTCAAATTACGTATGACTACACTTGTTTGTAACCATACTAGTGTGTATACCTGTGCAACGCACGGAGTATCCTAATGATTTATAAAAATATCAAAGATTCATTGATATTAAAAATTTGATCTCATTTTGTAACTATATGTGCTACGCATACGAGTTAGATTATTAATGATATAGATGACAACCACTCCGCATGCCGTTCATGAAATTAAAAAGAAGATCCTAAAAGTGTATATTACGATCACGATTGGTTTACAGAATAATGATTTTGAAAAAAAAAGTTATTCATGTTTGTATTTAGATGCCAATAGAAAGAAGAAAAAAAAATTCCAAAATAAAATAATAGAAAAAATAGATTCATCGTACCCACTTAAGGGTTCACTTTCCTACTCTAACATTACTTTTTCTTCCAATTTTTTGACTTTTTTAAATACTCAAAAAAAATTAGAATTACAATTTTCTAACAAAAAAAGGAAAAAAAAATTCCTTTCCGCGAAACACTATGTATAATGTTGAAATATTTTAGCAAATGTTCTCATTCTATATATAGAAACTAGCATATACTTTATTTTTGTAAAAAGTAATTTAGCAAATGCCTTCACTCTGTGTAAACCAATAAAAATTTCTGTAAAAATAGCGGAAATATATCTTAATGTTGGAATATTTTAGCAAATATTTCCATTCTAAAAATAGAAACTAGCATATACTCTATTTTCTATAAAAGTTTAGCAAATACCTCAATTATGTGTAAAACAATAAAAAAAATGGATAAAAATAGTATATATATATATATATATATATATATATATATATATATCTTATACAAAACACAAAGGTTTTTGAATCCTAGGGCTGACTGTGCCAAGATAAAGAGTGGTTGGAATTTAATTTTGGTGAATCAACGGTTGTGGAATTTTATGGGGAATCCAAAGAGTGGGGTTTGCACTCATAATGGTTGTGGATGAGCATTATTGAGAGTGAGATTTTATGGGGAATGAGCATTATTGAGAGTGAGGTTTTATGGGGAATCCAAAGAGTGGGGTTTGCACTCATAATGGTTGTGGATGAGCATTATTGAGAGTGGGGTTTTATGGAAAATCCAAAAAAAATTCACATCCAGCAGTGGTTGGGATTTAATATTTTGATGGGGGCCTCATAATTATTATTGTTCGTTTAAAATTGGGGGTCCAAGATTTTGAGGAGGAATACCTTAAATGAACCATGCCCTATGGGCACGGGTTATGACTAGTATTATACAAAACACAAAGGTTTTTGAATCTTAGGGCTGACTGTGCCAAGATAAAGAGTGGTTGGGATTTAATCTTGGTGAATCAACGGTTGTGGGGTTTTATGGAGAATCCAAAGAGTGAGATTTGCACTCATAATGGTTGTGGATGAGCATTATTGAGAGTGGGGTTTTATGGGGAATGAGCATTATTGAGAGTGGGATTTTATGGGGAATCCAAAGAGTGGGGTTTGCACTCATAATGGTTGTGGATGGGCATTATTGAGAGTGGGATTTTATGGAAAATCCAAAGAAAATTTACATCCAGCAGTGGTTGGGATTTAATATTTTGATGGGGGCCTCATAATTATTATTGTTCGTTTAAAATTGGGGGTCCAAGATTTTGAGGGGGAATACCTTAAATGAACCATGCCCTATGAGCACGGGTTATGACTAGTATATATATATATATATATATATATATATATATATTACTGTTATGTACAGAAAATGACAATATTTCCTAAAAATTTGGTGTATATGTTAGTTTTTATATTTAGAATCGTAACATTTGCTAAGATATCCATATCATGTTTAACTTCAAAGTTATATGAGGATGACATCGAATAGTAACATTTGCTAAACGGAAGTGCTACGTTGTCCGTGGGTTTGAATCGTAGTTCTGATCCGCGGGCCACGTGTCGCCTCTTGATTGGTCGGAGGGCTGGTGGGTCCGGAAGTTAGCAGGAGGGAGGCCAATCGGGAGGCGATATGTGACCCGTGGGTCAGAATTGCTGTCCAAGTTTGCGGACAACGTAGCATTTTTGTTTGCTAAAATATCCATATAATGTTTAAGTTAAAAAGTTATATAAGGATGACATCAGTTTTAGAAAGAAAGCTTTCAGCTTGGTCCCCACTCCCAGTAAGCAGAGAAATTATTGAATGGTCCGGCCTCACCACGTGACAATGGTGAATGGTGAGCCCGGCCACTAATTTATTGACATTTGGCTTAATATTTGGCATAAAAAATTTCAAAAAAATTGTAAAATATATTTAATACATATAAATTCAGTTGGCATATTAGAAAAAAATAGATTTTTTTTCTTTCAAAAACATTAAAAAAAATTAACATAGAAAATAAGAAAAATGTAGTAATATAATAGATTATGCCAAATGTCAATAAATTAATGATCGGATTCACCATTCATCATTGTCACGTGGTGAGATTGGACCATCCAATAATTTCTCCAGTAAGCAGTTGATCTCCAAATGGAAAATTCCACATTAAAAACAGATCAAATAGAATAAAATATTGAAACGTTAGACTTACACCACCACCACCACCACCACCACCGCCACCCACGTGAAGCCTCGCACATCGAACGGCTGCTGTCTCTCCCTGACGTGGAGCCGTGACGTCGACGTCACCAGCACTCCGGCCCAGCTGTGCGTCTCGCTTTTAAAATACACAAACACCACCTACCCATCCGCCAACAGGGTGGCGACACGTTTCGACTGCGACAGGGAAGAGAAGACCGCAATGGTACCACGTCGGTTGCTTTTACGGGGGTGAGCTGGCGATCGGATCCTCCACATGCGGCCGGTGGGCCCCACGTAATCCGGATCAGCGCACCACGCTCCCCTGGGCCCACAGCCCACCGACAAAAGAATCTCCTCCCATCTCCTCTTCTATTTGGACCCATCCTCCTATTGAAGAAAAAAAGGGACAACAGTGATTAAAATAAAAATAATAAAAATTTGGCAGAACCTCTTTCGCTCTCTCTATTTGCTCTGGCCCATCACCAATTTTTTTGACAATAGAACGGTGACACATGATCTGTGATTACAACGTACGATCACAAATCGCAAACAAAATAGTAGCATCCTTAAAATTAATCAAATACTGACTAAAAACCAAAAAAAGAGTGGAAGGGATTATTTATAACTAATTCTTTTTAAGGAATCTTTATAATGTCTATTTATAATAGTTGTTGGCTTAGTAAATTTTACAAAACATAATTATATAAAGTTATGATATAATAAGGATCATGATAACACATATCATATCTGTTAGTTGGCACAATAAACTAAGTTAGTCAAAACTAACTGCAACAATCTCCCTTCAGTGTGCACTACTCAAAAAATAATATGTATCAGTTTTCATGCAATTGATGGAGCCGTCATATCCGGCTCTTGATAAGAAGGCAAATTTGTAGGGATATACAACGGAAAATGTGATTCACCAAAACCTTGATTCAAAACCTAGTGGGGGAAAAAAAATCACAATCGAAGGAAAAATGTGAGTTAATGTCGATACATTTTCTCCCCTCGACCCTAAAACTAATGTCATGACCTTCTAGTCATTTGAGTTTGAAAATGAGTAGGATCTTACCCTTAGTTAAAACACAACCTAAGAGACTATCTAATCTCTAGAAATCAATTATTCTTAGCCTCCAATTATTCATCTTGATTCCTGGCTTAACTAGCAACCCGTAAGCCTTAACTCAACCTTTACTTGACTAGGCCCCCACAGTTTAGACAAGAGAGGAATAGACCAAAAACAAGGACAAGCATTTGCAAGGACTTTGGTAGACAGCCATTCCAAGATTGGAGATTCAGTAGATGTTACTCTAGGTACAAAATTCTATTACCAAAGTAGTGACTTAGCATTTGAACAACACCTTCACCAGCTTAGCCAAATCTGTAGGAAAAATAAATAAACTAAAATAAACTAAATGGAAAATGTAAGAAAACGGAAAGTGGGCTTACGACCTACACACCTTAGAATCACTACAAAAAAAATGCACATTGATAGCATAACGTAATAGCACGTTTTGCTGAACTGCTATAAAAAATAAGTTTGATATTTTGGTTACTTTATAATAGCATTTGATAAACGCTAAGATAGAGTTTCATTAAGCGGGAACCTAAAAACACTTATACCGCCAAACACTTGACCAAAAAACCCTAAAACTCACCACACTTACGAATTTATTTTAGGTTTCTTTTATTTCCTCTTTTATTTTAGGTTTCTTTTATTTCCTCTTTCAGTTTTCCTCTTTTTCCAAAAATCCTAAAACTCACCACACTTACGAATTCGCCGTGAAGGTCGCTGACACCGCCGATTAGAGTCGCCGACGTCGTCGTGAAGGTCGCCGAGACTACTGACACTGTCGTCGGCCCTAATTTCGCCCATCCCTGTCGAAGGCATATTTTTCTTCCTTCCTTCGATTTTGGTATCATGCATTTGATTTTGTTTAGGTTTTGTAGGTTTTGTAGGTTGATAAGTTTAGGTTTTGTAGGTTGATAAGTTTCAATTGTAGAGTTTTGTATCATGCATTTGATTTTGTTTCGATTTCATAGTTTTGTTTCGATTTCATAGCTTTCAATTTCATAGTTCTCGATTTCATAGCTTACATGCATTTGATTTTTGTTTCAATTTCATAGTTCTCGATTTTAGTATTGATTCGAAATTAATTTTTTTCTTTTTTGCATGCGTATGTTATTTGCGAAGAATGTTCTATTTTGACATTAAAGTTTTTGGGAATTGATTTAGCTGTAGCCATAGATAAATAGAATGAACAATCTGTTGTCTGATACTTGCGATGCATATTCATTTTGTTGTGTTGTTAAATTCAAACAATTGGATATTATGAAAGTTGGATTTGAGTAAACTGTGGTTTGATACCAATAATATAATATATTAAAATAATATTATGTTTTCTTAGTTGGATTTTGGTTTTGATGCGAAAGTTGGATTTGAGTTCTTATGTGAGAGAGTTTCAATCTGAACTCAGTTTTCAGAGTTGATGGTATCATGGGTTGATATGTGGTTGCATGTGTGTATTGATGTTTTGAGTTGAGTCTACTGTTTAGTGGTTTTTGCATATCAGGTTTCAAATTAGGAGTGTGATCTCAGGTTATCAATTGTAGTTTCATTTCAGGTTCAACAGTGAACCCTTTTTATGTTTTCTTAGTTCTTCATGACATTGTTTTCAGTTGGTATTTGATATATTCTCTGATATTCAAACAGTTTTGGGAAAAATATGGGTTTACTTGGTTGTTTCAGGTTGAGCTCAGCTTTGGACTGAGCCAACCTTTCAACTTTCATAAACTGTGGTTTGATACTGTCGTCGTCCCTAATTTCGCCCATCCCTGTCGAAGGCATGTTTTTCTTCCTTCCTTCGAGCTTTCGTGAATCTAAATAACAATTGTTTAGGTTTTGTAGGTTGATAAGTTTCAATTGTAGAGTTTTGTATCATGCATTTTGGTTTAGTTTGGTTCATCATGAATGGAACACCTTAACCTACACTCCTCCCTCAACACACCACAACTCCCCCACTTTATAACTCCACCTACTTTTCTCTCTCCTCTTTATTCTCTCATTTATTTCTTACAAACTTCTTCTTCTTCCTTCTTCCACACAACTCCCCAACCCATTAGGCAAGTGCACATTGCCAACAAATAAGCACCCAATTTTATTTGTCCATTTGATAGATTAGGACATGTAGATCAACATTAGAACTTGGAATTTTGTGATTTGGAGCTTTCATTCTTCTAGATCTAGGTTTTAACCATTTTTGGAAATCCTTGGTTTTTGATCTATTAAACTTTGATTTTTGCTTGTTTTGATGCTTCCATGTGGAAGAGAATTCAATTTTACTCAAGTTAGAACTTTGAAAATCTAGATTTGGTTTTGATTTGACAAAAATATGAAGAATTGAAGTTCTTAGTGTTTTTAGACTTGCTCTCGGCCAGGAAGAACAGCCCCCTGCCTTGCGCTTTTTAGCGCATGGCCGATTGCGCACCCCTGGCCTGTGCTCTTTCGCGCATGGCCGTTTGCGCAGTCACTTGGCCAGCGCTTTGCGCTGCGCTGGCGCCAGCTAGCCATGCGCAATCCAGCCATGCGCAAAGTAACCCCTGCGCAATTTACTTCTGCGTAAACCGCTCCTGCACAATTCACTTCTGTGCAACCCACCCTTGCGCAAACCACCCTTGCGCAAGGTAACCCCTGCGCAGTCTACCCTTGCGCAAGGTAACCCTTGCGCAAGACAACTCTTGCGCAGCTCTTCCATGCGCAGTACACACCCTGCGCAGACCTACCCCTGACCCCCTTGCACAACCTACTTGTCTATGATGAATTTGTTATTTCTTGATCTTGGCTCTTCTATAGTCCTATTTTATATTAGTATTTTATTAGGTATTTTATGCCCATTTTATATCCTTACGCCTTTTGGCATGAACTTGATTTTGCTTAATATGTTTGGAATAACTATTGTACACAGCATGGTATGACAAGGAACTGGTATAACATGACAGTGACCCGTAGTGGTGCACTCCTGACACGACCAACCTGACTTGATAGTGGCCCGTCGTGGCGCACCCCTGACAAGTACCCTGACATGATTTA
This sequence comes from Iris pallida, assembly GCA_029216955.1. Taxonomy (NCBI): domain Eukaryota; kingdom Viridiplantae; phylum Streptophyta; class Magnoliopsida; order Asparagales; family Iridaceae; genus Iris; species Iris pallida. The sequence continues at coordinate 2,059,668 of JANAVB010040819.1, forward strand.
CCTTGATAACTTGATAGTGGCCCGTGGCGGCGCACTCTTGACTTGATTTGACTTGATAACTTGACTTGACTTGCCTTGACACCGTGGGTGTTCCTGCATTGCTTGTTTGCAAAATCCACTTGTCTTGTCTTGTATCATGTCTAGGACGTGACTTCCTGGGTACCACGGCCAGGGACTCGCGCTAAATTGGATTAGGCTAATTATTAGATCAAACTAGAACATGGAGAATTTTCAGTCACATGCAATCTCGTTATCTGGGCGCTTTAATGGACTTGTAGCTTGCCGACGAGTAGAGCACATTTCCAGCACACTGTCATGTGTTGCACCCTCTAAGTCACCTAAGGGTACATTTGTCTCCCGGGCGATGTACCCAACTATAACTCTCAACCCGTGGAAGGATAACTGGATGGTCTGCAGGGCTTGGGACTGGGAGTTTCTCACTTGCATCTTGTTAGTAATTAAGGCTTGTGATAACCCTAGTTAGTTAAAGTAGTAAGCCGTAGTACTTGCTTGGCCGATTGTGAATGAATGGTGTCCAGCCCTGTCTAAGTCTTGTCTAGCCTTGTACCTGGAACTCTTAATCATGATTGTTTTACTTATCTCTAACGATAAATGGGTAGAGGCAGTGAGCTATTCAGGCGAAGGGTTACAATCCCGGTCCTTGTTTGGTTTAAGGATTGTAACCTGGCTCCCGGAATGGTTCCACGTCCCTAGTCGTTTATCGCCCTGTGTACTTTTATTACTTGTACTTTCCTTTACTCTTTATGTTCTGATATGCTGGCTTTTGTTCTTATTTGTGGCCTCCTTTGTGGCACTTGCTCTTTCTGGGGTTTGACCCAGCTGGTTTTGTGTGGCCAGATTTCGGAGCAGCTCCCGAGGATCTACCCAGCTTCCAGCCCAATGGTGAACACTAGACGGAACCCGGGCTACGAGTGGGTTTTCCCTTTTTGTTTCACCCACTTATATGTAAATTTATTCTTTTGAGGCGTTTAGCCGACGAGCACCTGTTAGCTCGATGCACATTTACTTACTGTCTGCCTACGGGCTGTAAACATGATTAACAAATCCTAGGGTTGATCATGTATGACTGAACTCTTGCTAGTCCTATCATTTTGTACGACTAGCTTCATGATCATCCAATATGTAATATTTGGGACGCCTTATATATATATATTTGATGCTCTAACATCTTGTAACTCTGTTAATTGCTTGAGATTGAGACAATAGGCTTGTCCTTAAGAGACTGCTGGCTTGTAGTAAACCCTCATATCTAGACAGCCGTGACCGTATAGTTGAGATGTATTCTATTTCAATATACGTAGCTGGCTGTGTCTGCCCCCGCTCTCCAGTATTCTGGTTCTGGGGCGTGACACGGTTTAAGTGGTGGCCCATGCAGGTCTTGGCATTCAAGAAATGTGAGGGTTTACCGAATAGATGTCTCAATCAATATTCGTCCTTGATCTCTGCTCGTATCTTTAAATCCCTGAGAATCTCGACCTGATCACATTGCTTGTATCATTGATCTGTCCTGGTCCTTTCTTTATTGTTCCCTATGTCGTCTTCTTCAGCGGCATTACTCCCGGACCTGCCAACCAGCCAGAGGAAGCTCGACAAGCACCCCAGCGCCAGGAAGATCAAGCTCAGCACTTTGGAGTAGCCTTCCGAATTATGTTTCCCGGAGGCTCAGAACCTCCAGTTCAGGCAGCTCCGCCCGTTCAACCAGCTAGACAGGATGAGGGACCTTTGGTAGGGCTTATCAGAGAACAGCTTGCATCCCAAGATCGTCGAGGCGACGCCCTGCACCAGGAAGTTCATGATGCACTAAACCGAGGAGGTCCCCAAGGGAATCAGGCGGCCAACAGTTTCAAGCGCTTGAACCCTCCCTTCTTTGACGGCAGTGAAGATGCGATTGCCGCGGACGCTTGGCTTCAGGATATCGAGGTAGTTCGAGAAGCAGCTAGGACACCTGAGAATGAGAAGGTGGCGGTGGTACGCCTACAGTTGTTAGACTTGGCTCGCGATTGGTGGGCGGCTCAGGCCATGGGGTTAGCGGCACCAGTCACTTGGACGACGTTCAGAGAGAGATTCCAGATAAAGTACTTCGATGCGGTGGCACGGTACGACCTGCAGACCCGGTTCACCAACTTGAAGCAAAATTTTGTCGTAAGTTAAGAAAATAATAATACATTAAGGTCAAGTGGGTATACTAGGATAGTCCCCCTGTTTTTGACATTTTATTCCAAATAACTACAAGCGTTGTAAATTGGACAAATTGCGCAATCAAAATCCTCAAACAAGCTTATGATGGGTGAATTTTGGTAAGGACTTTGTAAACAAGTCGACAAGATTGTCCTAGGACGTATCTGCCTGACTTCAATCTTCTGATGCTCCTGTTGCTGATGGGAGAAGAAGAAATTCGGCACAATATGCTTGGTATTGTCTCCTTTGATGTAAACTTTTTATATTTGGTCGATACAAGCGGTGTTATCATCATAGATTGTCGCAGGACATCACTAATGGGAGAAAAATTCGCTTATAGTTCGAATATACTCAATAACAGCTCGCAATCATATGCATTCTTGAGTAGCTTCATGAAGGGCGATGAGCTCGATATGATTTGATGAGGTGGTAATTAACCCAGTGTCTGTTTTTTTTTGTCATGTCCCACTTCAGAATAATCGGGTACGAGTATCTGAGTAAGTCAACTCTAAGTCACGACATTGGTGGTAGTACGTTGCCTAGCCCTTATTATCTGTTGCATGTGCTAAAGAGCAAAAGCTCAAATTCCACACTCCTTTAGTCCCACATCGGCTAAGGTGTTAGAGTTGCTTGTGTATATATTGTTTTACCTCATATTGCTCCATTAAAGTATTGTGTGGGAGCCCTATGGGCCACACGTGCACACCGCCGCCGCCGTCCGGCCTGGCTCGGTTTGGTTTGGTTCGACGCGCGTAATGGGTGCGGTACGTGCCCACATCTGTGGCGCTGAATGCCGATTCGATTTTCTCTCCGAACTCAGGCTGAGAACCTACAAATCTTTTTGCTCTTCATTAATTTCTGACTGTTATAATTCATTTAAAATTGTAACGTTTGACACATTAAATTTGTCCAGGTCCAATGTATCACATTTTTTGTATTTCGTCATTATCGGCTGGCTGTCTCACCGCGGAGTAGGCTTTCTTAGATTAGAATATGATAGGTATTTCTATCTTCGTCGAAAAGCGAAGCGAGTCGTGCTTTTGGGTCTCCTTCCGACCACTATAAATGCACAATTATCATTAATGGAACCGTGCTGAAAGTTCTTTCTTTAGGAAAAGAATCTATACGGTCACACATAGTAGGAAGACAAGATCGCAAGGGAATCACTAGTTCCATGCCTTCCTCCCTAACGGTCGCCTCTCTCTCTATATGAAAGCGTGCAAACATGCCTTCTTGGCTCAGAATAGGGCATATAATCCAAGTTTTTCCAGCTCGACTCGGATATCGAATAAAAGTGGATTTTTATGTAACCAGCTCCAGCTTCGGGAATCCATAGATCAATTTGGAAGAGTAAAACATAATCGACTTAATCGATGCTGTCCATGCCAATGATGCATGCGTCGCTATTCCGCTGTAACATGCGCTGCGCTTCTCTCTACTCGATCTCTGCTCCCCTTCCTTATTTTCAAGTTCCACTCCTTTCGCCTATCCTTGACTTTCTTTGCTAGTCGCACGCACCTTTGATCCATGTCGTTCCCAGTTCAGCCAGGTCTTTCTTTGATTACTGCAGGATCGTCGTTTTTGAGTGAACCAGGTCCCTCATCCATCCCACTTTTCATGTTTTGAGCCTTCGTAACGTTCAATTTTATTGCTCATAATTCCTATACGTTGGAAATCAATATATATATATCGAGTCATTTCTCTTTTTTCCAACACACTAAAAAATTCTATACGAAAACTCTCTCCAATTCTTGTCTCGTACAAGTTCTCGTATGTTCTTCATTTTTTGCTTTGGACAGAGCTAAGTCAAGGGTCGCTTTCTCTATGTTGTGTGCGACAAGGAGATTTCGGTGGAGTAGAGATTTTACCACTAGGAGCATTCGGACAAAATCTGCACATAGATCCAGATTAATTTCTAGGACAGTGTTACGTGCGCGACTTTTCCGGAGGCCGGTAACATTTACTGTAATTTTATTTTTGTTGTAGATTTCAAAAGAAAAAGAGAAGGAATTTCTAACAATCTAAGAGTTATTTTTTTATTTTGTTTAAACTGTTACCTACATATATTTTTACATATATAGTCTTCCTATTGACTGTTCACTGCCCGATATATATATATTTATATATATATATATATATATATATATATATATATATATATATATATATATATATATATATATATATATATATATATATATATATATATATATATATATATATATATATTGAAAAAGGTAATTATTTATTCCAATGTGAAAAAGTAAAGCTTACAAATACATATCTCCCTTTTACTTACTAGATCTTCAGTAGCCCATCCCTAGCACATCATTATCTATATTATGTATAATTCCTATAATTAATGCCTGAGCACTGTCGAAAATTCGGTTTTTTTCCCTCTTTCCACACATGCCATACAGCTGTCGCAAATCTGATACAAGCCGATGAGTATCAACTGGGGCCGCGACTCCGATCATTGCGTATGTCCTCCATTATATCCGACCATGCCGTGCTAGACCAGTTAATCTTGTCTAGTTTACTTCTTGATCAATGACAGGTATAGAAACCTGCAAATCGTCAAAAGTGATAGTAGGGATCGTAACCGATTCCTCCTCAAATACAATGTCCCTAACTTTATTTCTTCCCCCAAACTCAACATCCTTAAAAAATATAGCAGTTCCCGTCTCAAAAATTGTCCCTTTTATGGGATCGTAAAATTTATAACCCCTTGATCGCTCCGCCTAGCCAATAAAGTAGCTGCTTACAGTTTTGGGGTCTAATTTCTTTTCATATGGCCTATAAGGCCTTGCCTCAGCTGGACAACCCCAAATATGTAAATGCTTCAAACTAGGTTTTCTGCCTGTCCAAAGCTCATAAGGTGTTTTTGCAGCCGCTTTAGTTGGCACTCTATTCAGAATGTAAGCTGTTGTTTTAAGTGCTTCACCTCAGAGTGACTCTGGTAAGGTAGAATGACTAATCATGGTCCTCACCATATCCTTAAGAGTCCTATTTCATCTTTCAGCTACACCATTCATGCTAGGTAATCCTGGCATGGTGTACTGTGGGACGATTCCATATTTCTCTAGGAATTTAGCAAACGGTCCTGGACGTTGTTCACCTGATCCATCAGATCTACCGTAGTATTCTCTACCACGGTCAGACCTGACGACTTTTATTCTTCTGTTGAGTTGGCTCTCAACTTCAGCTTTAAATGATTTGAACACGTCCAAAGACTGTGATTTGTCATAAATGAGATATAGGTAGCCGTATCTAGAATAGTCGTCTATGAATGATATAAATATTGTCACTCCCCGTTCCCAGAATGCGTATTTTAATACGTGTACTGCTTGAATGTATTTATTTAATATTTATCATGAATTTGTTCTATATTTAATTCCTTTAATTTTACGCTAATTATTTTTCTTTATTTTATTTTCTGCTTCAGTTTTGCTCTTGGGTTCGGCTTGGGTTGGTTTGTTTCCGAATTTTTGATGGTTCATCATGAACCGAACCCAACTCTCCACCTACCACATCTTCATTTAAAGCCCCAACCCTTTTTCTCTCTTCATTACTTTTCCTTCTTATTTACTCTTCTTCTTCCTCATAACTCTTTCCACCTACCAAACCCATAGGCAAGTACATATTGCTTCCACATGAGAACCCATTTTTATGGTTCATTTATCTTCATCTCGTGATTCTAAGATAGTTTAGAACTTGGCACTTTGTATTTTAAAGTCTCATTTTTAGTAGATCTAGAAATTACTATTTTTCGAATTTTATTGGTTTTGATCTATCAAACCTCCTTATTTCCAAGTTTTGTTCGTTCCAGATTATTGAGATTGTGTTATATGCCATTCTGACCCATGAAAGTTCCATTTTTGCTTGGAATGAAGGTTCCATAGAATTTAGAATTCGGGAGGAGTTTTACGCTCACGTTATATGTGCTTGCGTAGGCATTAAACTTTACGCCCACGTTTTACGTGTCCGCGTAATATCAAGCTCCACGCCCACGATCATTTGTGTCAGCGTGAATCTGTTTTACGCAAGTCGACTTGGCTTGGCGTATTACTCTTTACGCGTATTCATTCGTGCGTAAAGTTAACTCTTTACACGTGCAACCTTTACGCGTGGCTCGACCCTTTACGCAAACAATGTTTCACGCGTAACGTTATTCTTTACGTGTACAGTGTTTTCATGTGTAACTCTATTCTTTTACGCGTACAAGTCTTACGCGAAACCCTGTTCTTTACGCGTAGCTCTGTTTTACGCGTACTCCTTGGCTTGGCGTAATTCCTTTACGCGATTTTGGTTTACGCGTAATATTATTCTTTTATGCGTACGAGTTTATGCGTAACGTTACTTCTTTACGCGTACTTTCCTTACGTGCGTATTTGCCTTAGCGTAAAGCTTAGCGTAAACCGATGGCCTTAGCGTAAAGCTTTGGCGTAGACTAGTCATGATATAGATTAGCCTTGGCGTAATCCAACCTTGGTGTTCCTATTGCTCTATACTTTATTTACTTTATGTCGGCATGGCATCTCTTATTTATCCTTACGCCTTTTTGCATGAACTCGATAAAATCATGATATGTTAATATTTTATTACTTATTGTGGTGTGGAATGTGCCCTGTGTCCCGATTGGTTTATGGATACCCAGTATGACTGGAACTTAACCCTGAGAGTTATAGAATCGACCATACTAAATACTAGTTTGACTTTCGTGCCTTGGCACGAATTGACATTGATTGTTACATTGACTAAATGATTGATCATACGTTCCTAGTTGGAACTAAAAAGACTGGCTAGTTGTCTTACTGAAACTGAATGAGACACGTTCATATTAACTATGAACCAGTGCAATCGACTAGCCGATCCCGAACATTGACATATGGACACGTGCAGGCATTCAACGGATTTTTCTACAAAAGCCGCATGTGTACTTTACAGTCAAGGTATGATTATTCCGTGGTTAGGTTTGATTGTTGCATTACACTATGTAAGACCTACAACCTAACCGCACGGGCATCGTTGTAGAGTTGTGCATATCGTACTTTGTACGAAAGTACTCATTCTGAATGACCGTGATCCACAGCATGGGATTTCAATTAACATAGGGACTACTAAGTTAAATAAAATAACGATTGCATGGAGAGAATGGATTCCCGAGTTCTTACATGGCAGCCATCCTTGGGGCAATTAGTGCCCCGACATACCGGCTGGTTCCCACAGATACTGCAAATCTGCCACACGGGCAGGGAGCGGTATCTACTTATATTTATTTACTGTATACTGATGACGGGCGTCCCGCTAGGACTCGTCTAATTCATGATTGGCGTAATTGATTATTGGGTAGACTAGCCTTACTTGTGCATAGTAAGAAATGAGAAATCCTTATTGTATATTTCCAAGGTAACTTGGAACTTACAATTAGCAAGCCGTAGTAGTTGTATTGCCGATGAATTTGATTTGTTTGTGTACTATACCTACTCTATTAACTTCTGAGATGATCAAAATGTCAGGACATGACAGGTCAACTTCTGTCCTTGTTTGGTTGGAAAGTTGGTTTGAAGTATCGTGATATTGTGTGAACCACAGTAGCAAGCGGAGATTTATTTATCACCTCCTTAACTCTTACCACTGGTTTTAGTTTTCATGTCGTGCTTCCTTGTGGTACTTGCTATTAGAGGTCTAACCTCTCTGGTTTTATATGGCCATATTTAGAGCCAGTTCCCGAGGACTCAGCTTACTTCTACCTCCAAGATGGTCAATACTAGAGAGATGATCGCAGGAGGACACGAGTGGGTTCCTTGCTTCCCTGTTCGTTTTGCTACTTACTTTACATTTTGCCTCTTGGCACCGACATGTTAGTCGGATTGTCTTGTACTTACTTTTACATAATTATAACTAAGTCAGACTACAGCTGATAACGATTGTGTATACCTTGTTATATCATCTGGCTATGTTTTGTACAGCCAGATCTCAAGAATATTTTGACTAAGCGTTTGGGATGCCTTACTGCTTTATCTTACGTGTTCTCTATTATTGCTTCTTATTTGAATGATTGAGACAATAGATGTCAAGTAACCCTAGTGAGACTTTCATGTAGTATGCACCCCATCGTCTTTTAGACAGCATTGATCGTATTATACGGTATTCATCTACCCGTGATACGTAGCTGGCTGAGTCACTCCCCTGCTCTCCGAATTCTGGTTCTGGGGCGTGACAAAGTTTTAGTGGTGGCCCATGCAGGTCTGATTTTAGACTTGTGGGGTGTTTTAATTTATAGGATGTCTCAATCACACATGTTTCCCTTTGATCTCATGATTCGTTATTCTCGACTCTAGCTTGACATTCCGATATCCTTTGACTTCATTGATCTTTTCTGTCCGATCGTTTGATTGTTCTCTTGTCCCTTTTCTTAGGGGTACCTCGTCCGCATCCGTCAGAGCTGGACAACAACAACAAAGGCAATACGAACAACCTGACCATGATGATCAGCAACAAGGGCCAATGCTACCTCAAGAGACCATCCAAGAAGAGGTGATAGTAGAACCAGCAGCTGGATCGCAGTATCCGGAGGTTCCAACACCACCAACAGTTCCATCTACCCCCGTGGAAGTAGACACACCAGCCCTTCTGGAAATCATGAGAGGGATGATGGCCACTCAACAACATCAGATGTTGGCCCAGCAACGCATGCACACTCAACTGTAAGAGCAGAATGTGTTGCTCAACCATGAATTGCAAACAACTTTGGAAAGAGGAGTGAGGACTGATTCAGGGGCGTCAACCAGATTTTATAAGTACAACCCCCGTCGTTTCGAAGGCACGAAAGATGTCATTTCAGCAGATGCATGGCTTAAAGATATTGAGGCTATTCTAACAGCAGCTAAGGTACCGGCAGAAGAACGTGTGGATCAAGTGAAGTTGTTACTTCAGGACCTCGCACGTGATTGGTGGGAATCAGAAGAAGTGGGCATCAGATGTCCTATAGCTTGGGATGATTTTACTGCGAGGTTCAAGATAAAATACTATGGAGTTGTGGCACAGTTTGAGCTACAACAGAAGTTTATCAACCTCAAGCAGACTGGTAAGACAGTGGATGCTTATGCAGCAGAGTTCTGCAGACTGAGTAGGTTCGCCCCGGAGATGGTAGCAACGGAGAGCCAGAGGGCTATGAGGTTTCAGCAAGGGTTTCATCTTGAACTATTGCAATTAATAGAGGGACATAACTACTAGACTTTCGATGAGGTGTTGACGGCAACCCGAAGACATGAGATCACCATCCAGAGGATCACAGCAAGGACTGGAGGTCAGAAGAGATCTCACAATCAGATTGAAGGAGGAGGAGGAGTAGCGCCCTAAATAACAGCACCATCTTCTGGCATTCGTATTCACGATGTGGCGATGCGAGGGCCAGCACCACCAACAAGACAGCAGCAGCAGCAGAGGAAGAACCAGCAACCCCCAGTGGGCTGCACATATTGTGGAAAGGCAGGGCACACTAGAGGCGTATGTCGGGCATTGAACGGACAGTGTTTGGTATGTGGAAGTCCAGATCATCGGGTTTCTACCTGTTCCATGAGCACGAGGTCAGGAGGCCCAGTGCAACAATATCTGGCTCTGCAAGCACCAAGGGCAGGCCAATATCAAGGACCAGCGGTAGCAGTGAGGCCGTTGGCATAATGCCCATTCATGTCACAGGCTCAGATTTTTTGGCAGCAGGGACCGCCGATGCAGCAGCAACAATAAAGACCACCCCAGCATCACCAAGGCAGGGGCCAGCAGCAACACCAGGCTAGGCCGTAGCATGGGAACCAACAAGGAGGCCGAGGGCAGGCATTCAATCTGTCTTTGGAAGAGGCATTGGCATCGGGAGATGTTGTGGCAGGTAACATTCTCGTCGCTTCATATCCCGCAGTAGCATTATTTGATTCGGGAGCATCACACTCATTTATATCTGCACAATTTGCGACACAACTAGGAATTCGAGACATTACCAGGGAGGTTGAATATACTCACTGGTAATGGGCTCGTAGGAGTTAGTAGAGTTATTCTAGCGTGTAGAGTTGTAGTTTGCGGGCGTTCCTTACCCGCTAGATTAATAGAATTTCCTGTTGGAAATTTTGACGTTATCTTAGGCATGGACTGGCTGAAAGACAGCCATGCGACAATAGATTGTCGTAGAGGGAGTGTATCTTTTAATATTCCAGGCATGGAGCGGTTCACCTTAGTCAGATCAGTGGCAACTCAACAAGAAGAAGGAACAGTAGCAGTAATGGAAGAAATTCAAGTTCCGAAGATAGTTGAGGAGTTTCTAGATGTATTTCCCGATGAACTTCCAAGTCTACCCCCGGTTAGGGATATTGAGTTCAGTATAGAATTGGCACCTGGAACTAAACCGATATCGGATCGAGTTTACAGAATGGCGGATTCAGAGCAGGCCAAGGTGTATCAGCACATAGAGGAACTGAAGGAGAAAAATTTCATTCGAGTTAGCAAATCACTATGGGCAGCACCAATGGTACTTGTAGAGAAGAAGGATGGGTCATCAAGATTGTGCATTGACTACAGAAAGCTCAATGCGGCAACAGTAAAGAACAAGTATCCACTACCAAGGATCGACGACTTGTTTGATCAGTTGAGCAGAGCAAGGATTTTCTCCAAGATAGATCTTCGATCAGGGTATCATCAAGTGAGGGTTTGGAAAGAGGATATTCCCAAGACGGCATTCAGGTCCAAGTACGGGCATTACGAATTTTTAGTAATGTCATTCGGTTTGACCAATGCTCCAGCAATATTTATGGATTTGATGAACCGCATCTTTATGCCGTACTTAGATCAATTTGTCATTGTGTTCCTCGACGACATTCTCGTATACTCAGCTAGTGAAGAAGAGCATGAAGATCACCTCAGAAAAGTGTTACAGGTTCTGAAAGAGAACCAGTTGTACGCCAAGCTCAGCAAGTGTGAGTTTTGGACGGATCACATTTCATTCTTGGGGTACATTATATCAGGGGATGGAGTAGCAGTGGATCCCAAGAAGGTAGAAGCAGTAGAGAGTTGGCCAATACCTAAGACCGTAGCAGATGTGCGTAGTTTCTTGGGATTGGCAGGGTATTACGGAAGGTTCGTATCAGACTTTGTAGGACTCTCAGCACCCATGACCTGCTTGACACGGAAGGATGTGCCATTCATTTGGTTGGCATAGTGCCAGGCATCATTTGAGAATTTGAAGCAGAAGTTGATCACGGCACCTATTCTTACATTACCGGTTGGACCCGGAGGTTTTACTGTATATTATGACGCATCAGGAAAAGGACTTGGGTGTGTCCTAATGCAACATGGGAAGGTGATAGCATATACATCTAGACAACTTCGAGACCACGAGAAGAATTATTCGACTCATGACTTGGAGTTGGCAGCAGTAGTATTTGCTTTGAAGCTATGGAGGCATTACCTGTATGGTGATCGAGTGGATATGTACACAGACCACAAAAGTCTGAAGTACATCTTTACTCAGAAGGAATTGAACATGAGGCAGAGAAGATGGTTAGAATTGATCAAAGATTACGACGTAGAGCTTCAGTATCATCCAGGCAAGGCTAATGTGGTAGCAGATACTCTTAGCAGGAGAGGCGGCGCATTTATATTGACATCACAAAAATATATCTTAGAAGATCTTCAAGAGATGGGCATCGAGGTTATACTTTCTAGTGATACAAGAATTTCGGCAAGTCTACGAGTCCAATCCGACTTGGTAAACAGGATCAAGGCAGCTCAGGCACGGGACCCAAGGATTCAGAAGCTTAGGACAGAATGTGAGTCGGGACTCAGAAAGAAGATGAAAATTTACGAAGATGGTACACTTAGATTTGGATCACGTCTATATGTGCCTAGTAGAGATATCCGACAGGAGGCTATGACAGAAGCCCACAGTTATCAGTATTCTATACACCCTGGAGGAACTAAATTGTACAAAGATATCAAGCAGCACTTCTGGTGGAACGGAATGAAGAGAGAGATAGCTAGATTCATTTTTCATTGCTTGATATGTCAGCAAGTGAAGGCAGAACAACGGAGGCCAGCTGGATTATTACAACCGCTTCCTATCCCGGAATGGAAGTGGTAGCACATCATAATGGACTTTGTGACCGGTTTACCGAGATCACCTAGTGGTAAGGATGGTATTTGGGTAATCATAGATCGGCTTACAAAGGTGGCACATTTTTTTCCTTTTAGAGTAGGATAATCTACAGAAAAGTTGGCAGAATTGTATATGCAGTAGATAGTCAGGCAGCATGGGGTCCTTGTCAGTATAGTATCAGATAGAGATACCCGTTTTACGTCATATTTCTGGAAGAGTTTACATCATAGTCTGGGTACCAAGTTAAGATTTATTACGGCTTACCACCCACAGACGGACGGACAATCTGTAACACCCATATTCTGAATACGTATTTTGTCAAGCTTGCATGTATTTCAGACCTGTATTTATTTTCTCAAATTTGGCATGTACTTGTAATTGGCTTGACTTGCAGATTTTGGTTCTCTTAATTGGGTTTTACCTGGCTTGGTTTATTTTGTGGAGGAGAATTGGTTTGATTTGGTTTGGTTTGGTTTAAAATACATTGGAGCACTTTAACCTACACTCCACCCTCAACACAACACAACCCACCCTCATTAAAACTCCACCTACTTTTCTCTCTCCTCCATAATTCTCTCATTTATTTCTCCATCTTCTTTTTCTTCCTTCCTCTACACAACACCAACACCCATAGACAAGTGCACCTTGCCACCACATGAGAACCACTTTTTATTTGTTCATTAGCTAGATTAGGCTATGGTGATCAACATTAGTGCTTGACATTTTGTGATTTGGAGTCTCCATTGTTCTAGATCTAGGTTTTAACTAATTTCGAATTTACATGGTTTTGATCTATTTTGGTTGGATTTATGTGGGTTTTGATGCTTCCATGTGGAAGAGAATTCAATTTTACTCAAGTTAGACCCTTGGAAATCTAGATTTGGTTTTGATTTGACCAAGATATGAAGATTTGAACTTTGGTGTTCTTGAAGAGTTCCTCTCGGCCTGGAGTAGCAGACTGCAGCCTGCGCTCTTTAGCGCAGTACTGGACTGCGCATCCCCTCTCGGCCTGCGCTCTTTAGTGCAGCGCCGACCGCGCTGCTTGCCCCTTGGCGAATTGCGCTCAGCCCCCTGCGCAGCTCACCCCTGCGCGGTTGGCTCCCGCGCAATCTACCCCTGCGCAGTTCATTCCTGCGCCAACCATTCCTGCGCAGTTCATTCCTGCGCCAACCATTCCTGCGCAGTTCATTCCTGCGCTAACCACCCCTGCGCAGTTCATTCCTGCGCCAACCATTCCTGTGCAGTTTATTCCTGCGCCAACCATTCCTGCGAAGTTCATTTCTGCGCCAACCATTCCTGCGCCATCCACTCCTGCGCAACCCGACCCCAGGGACCCTTGCACAATCTGTCCAATCATGGAGATTTGGTTTTATTCTTCCTTAAGCTTGGCTCTTCTATAGCCCTGTATATTGATATTTTATTAGATATTTTACGCCCATTTTATATCCTTACGCCTTTTGTCATGAACTTGATTTTACTTAATATGTTTGGAATGACTATTGTATATGGCATGGTATGACAAGGAACTAGCATAACACGACAGTGACCCGTAGTGGTGCACTCCTGACATGACCAACCTGACATGATAGTGGCCCGTCGTGGCGCACTCCTGACAAGTACCCTGACATGATTTATCTTGATGCTGTTGCGACGGCTAACTTGACTCGTATAATCAACTTGACACCGTGGATGTTCCTACTTGCTTGCTTGTGCAATCCACTTGTCTTATCTTGTATCATGTCTAGGACGTGACTCCCTGGTTCCCACGGTCAGGGATTTATACTGAATATGGATTAGGCTAATGACTAGATCAAACTATAGTTCATGGAGAATTTCCAGTCACAGGCAATCTCGTTATCTGGGCACTCTTAATTGGACTTGTAGCTTGCCGACGAGTAGAGCACATTTCCAGCGCACTGTCATGTGTTGCACCCTCTAAGTCACCTAAGGGTATATCGTCTCCGGGGCGATGTACCCAACCATACTCTCAACCCGCGAAAGGATAACTGGATGGTCTGCAGGGCTTGGGACTGGAAAATTCTCATTGCATCTTGTTAGTAATTAAGGCTTGTGATAACCCTAGTTAGTTAAGTAGTAAGCCGTAGTAATTGCTTGGCCGCATTATAAATGGATGGAGTCCATCCTTGTCTAAGTCTTGTCTAGTCCCTGTACCTGGCTACCCTTGTACATGCTTGTTTTACTTATCTCTAACAATAAATGGGTGGAGACAGAGTGCTATTCAGGTGAAGGGTTACAACCCCGGTCCTTGTCTGGTTAAGGGTTGTAACCTGGATCCCGGAATGGTCCCACGTCACTAGTCGTTTATTGTCCTGTTGCACTCTTTATTACTTGTACCTTCTTCTATTTCTTTTCTTATGTTCTGATATGCTGGCTTTTGTTCTTATTTCGTGGCCTCCTTTGTGGCACTTGCTCTTTCTGGGGTTTGACCCAGCTGGTTTTGTGTGGCCAGATTTCGGAGCAGCTTTCGAGGATCTACCGAACCTCCAGCCCGATGGTGGCGACTAGAAGGAACCCGGGCTACGAGTGGGTTTTCTATTTTATTTTGCTCACTCTATTGTAAAGTTATTCTTTTGAGGCGTTTAGCCGACGAGCACCTGTTAGCTCGATGCACTTTACTTACTGTCTGCCTACGGGCTGTAAACATGATTAACAAATCCTAGGGTTGATCATGTATGACTTAACTCTTGCTAGTCCTTGTATTTTGTATGACTAGCTTCATGATCAACTGAATATGTAATATTTGGGACGCCTTTTATTGTATATTTGGTGGTCAAACATCTTGTACTTATATTACTTGCTTGAGATTGAGATAATAGGCTTGACCTTAAGAGACCGTTGGCTTGCAGTAAACCCTCATATCTAGACAGCCGTGACCGTATAGCGAGATGTACTTCATTTCAATATATGTAGCTGACTATGTCCGCCCCCGCTCTCCAGTATTCTGGTTCTGGGGCGTGACACAATCAGAAAGGATAATCCAGTATTTAGAAGATATGTTACGAGCTTGCACCCTAGATTTTGGAGGGTCTTGGGAGAGTCACCTGCACTTAGTCGAATTCTCGTACAACAATAGTTATCAAGACGGTATCCAGATGACGCCATTCGAAGCACTATACGGTAAGAAGTGTAGGTCGCCACTGGCATGGGACGATATCAGGGAGAGGAAGATGTTAGGCCCAGAGATGATTGTTCAGACGATTGAAGTGGTTATGGGGATTAGGGAGCGACTTCGAGTTGCGCAAGATCGGCATCGTCATTGGGCAGACCAGCATCGTAGGCCGCTAGAATTTTTTGTTGGGGACCACGTGTTCTTGCGGATCTTACCTACTCGTGGGGTCATTAGATTTGGCGTTCGCGGGAAGTTGAGTCCGCGATACGTGGGCCCATTTGCTATCCTCGATAGGATAGGCGATGTTGCTTATCGTTTATCCCTTCCACCTTCGTTATGAGAGGTGTATAATGTGTTTCATGTATCTCAGTTGCGTAGGTATGTATCAGACCCAAGCCATATCCTCGATCATTCTGTACTGGTTGTTGGTACCAAACTGTCTTACGAGGAACAGCCTGTGTCCATTTTGGACCGAAGGGAGAAGATACTCAAGAACCGAATAATTAGTCTTGTCCGTGTTGCTTGGGGTCATCACTCCTTAGGAGAGTTAACGTGGGAACGTGAGGATGATATCCGATCACGGTATCCGTACCTATTTGACTCACAAGATATTTTTTTTTCGTGTACCTTGATTGCCTTGATTCCTCATGCTTATCACCCTATGAGTAGAATTGCTTGATATCATAGAATTGATAAATATATATAGATATATTACTTGCTATTGATATTATGAGATGATTGCTTGCTAGCTAAAATTGCTGTACTTAGATTAGTTTGGCCCTGATATTTCTGTCCTGCTTGGATTTGAAATTTCGAGGACATAATTTTTCTAAGGAGGGTAGAGATGTCACTCCCCGTTTACAGAATGCGTATTTTAATACGTGTACTGCTTGAATGTATTTATTTAATATTTATCATGCATTTGTTCTGTATTTAATTTCTTTAATTTTATGCTAATTATTTTCCTATATTTTATTTTCTGCCTCAGTTTTGCTCTTGGGTTCGGCTTGGGTTGGTTTGTTTTCAAATTTTTGATGGTTCATCATGAACCGAACCCAACTCTCCACCTACCACATCTTCATTTAAAGCCCCAACCCTTTCTCTCTCTTCATTACTTTTTCATCTCATTTACTCTTCTTCTTCCTCATAACTCTCTCCACCTACCAAATTCATAGGCAAGAACATCTTGCTTCCACATGAGAACCCATTTTTGTGGTTCATTTATCTTTCTCTCGTGATTCTAAGATAGTTTAGAACTTGGCACTTTGTATTTTGATGTCTCATTTTTAGTAGATCTATAAATTACTATTTTTCAGATTTCATTGGTTTTGATCTATCAAACCTCATTATTTCCAAGTTTTGTTTGTTCCAGATTGTTGAGATTGTGTTATACGCCATTCTGACCCATGGAAGTTCCATTTTTGCTTGGAATGAAGGTTCCATGGAATTTGGAGTTCGGGAGGAGTTTTATGCTCACGTTATACGTGCTCGCGTAGGCATTAAACTTTACGTCCACGTTTTACGTGTCCGTGTAATATCAAGCTCTACGCCCACGATCATTCGTGTCAGCGTGAATCTGTTTTACGTAAGTCGACTTGGCTTGGCGTATTACTCTTTACGCGTATTCATTCGTGCGTAAACTTAACTCTTTACGCGTGCAACCTTTACTCGTGGCTCGACCCTTTACGCAAACAATGTTTCAAGCATAACGTTATTCTTTACGCGTACAGTGTTTTCATGTGTAACTCTATTCTTTTACGCGTACAAGTCTTATGCGTAACCCTGTTCTTTACGCATAGCTCTGTTTTACGCGTACTCCTTGGCTTGGCGTAATTCATTTACGCAATTTTGGTTTACGCGTAATATTATTCTTTTACGCATACGAGTTTATGCGTAACGTTACTTCTTTATGCGTACTTTCCTTACGCGCATATTTGCCTTAGCGTAAAGCTTAGCGTAAACCGGTGGCCTTAGCGTAAAGCTTTGGCGTAGACTAGTCATGATATAGATTAGCCTTGGCGTAATCCAACCTTGGTGTTCCTATTGCTCTATACTTTATTTACTTTATGTCGGCATGGCATCTCTTATTTATCCTTACGCCTTTTTGCATGAACTCGATAAAATCATGATATGTTAATATTTTATTACTTATTGTGGTGTGGAATGTGCCCTGTGTCCCGATTGGTTTATGGATACCCAGTATGACTGGAACTTAACCCTGAGAGTTATAGAATCGACCATACTAAATACTAGTTTGACTTTCATGCCTTGGCACGAATTGACATTGATTGTTACCTTGACTAAATGATTGATCATACGTTCCTAGTTGGAACTAAAAAGACTGGCTAGTCGTCATACTGAAACTGAATGAGACACGTTCATATTAACTATGAACCATTGCAATCGTAGTAGTTGTATTGCCGATGAATTTGATTTGTTTGTGTACTATACCTACTCTATTAAATACTGAGATGATCATAATGTCAGGACATGACGGGTCAACTTATGTCCTTGTTTAGTTGGAAAGTTGGTTTGAAGTATCGTGATATTGTGTGAACCACAGTAGCAAGCGAAGATTTATTTATCACCTCCTTAACTCTTACCACTGGTTTTAGTTTTCATGTCGTGCTTCCTTGTGGTACTTGCTATTAGAGGTCTAACCTCTCTGGTTTTGCATGACCAGATTTAGAGCCAGTTTTCGAGAACTCAGCTTACTTCTACCTCCAAGATGGTCAATACTAGAGGGATGATCGCAGAAGGACACGAGTGGGTTCCTTGCTTCCCTGCTCATTTTGCTACTTACTTTATATTTTGCCGCTTGGCATCGACATGTTAGTCGGATTGTCTTGTACTTACTTTTACATAATTATAACTAAGTCAGACTGCAGCTGATAACGATTGTGTATACCTTGTTATATCATCTGGCTATGTTCCAGATCTCAAGAATATTTTGACTAAGCATTTGGGATGCCTTACTGCTTTATCTTACATATTTTCTATTATTGCTTCTTGTTTGAATGATTGAGATAATAGATGTCAAGTAACCTTAGTGAGACTTTCATGTAGTATGCACCCCCTCGTCTTTTAGACAACATTGATCGTATTATACGGTATTCATCTACCCATGATACGTAGCTGGCTGAGTCACTCCCCCGCTCTCCGGTATTCTGGTTCTGGGGCGTGACAAATATTCTTGACCATTCCAAGAAGCCGAAGGGAATGGTCCACAGATATCAGTATGAATCAATTCTAAGACTTCTGTAGACCTATTGGCACCTAATCTCTTTGTTTTGGTCTGTTTTCCCTTTACACATTCAACACAGATATTAAAGTCTGTGAAATCAAAGGAATCCAAAATTCTATCAGACACAAGTCGTTTAACTCTATTTCTAGAGATGTGACCTAATCGCTTGTGCCATAATAAGGCTGAATTTTTATTATTAATTTTGCGTTTAGTACCACGTGACTCCACATGCAAGGTTTCATTGTAAGATGCAATAGTTTCAAGTGAATATAGGTTATCATAAACATTAAGGGAACCACTACCAACAATATTTGAATTTAAAGATAGACTAAACTTATTGTTTCCAAATGAACAATGATAACCAGATTTGTCCAGTAAGGAAACTGAAACTAAATTCCGTCTAAAAGACGGTACAATAAAAGTGTCTATCAAATCCAAATAATAACCGGTTCCCAATAATAACCTAAAATGTCCTATTGTTTCCACTTCTACCGACTTGCCGTCATCCACATAGATGTATCTTTCACCATCAATTGGCTTTCGGTAGCTCAGACAACCTTGTCTAGAAACACTAATGTGGGTAGTAGCACCAGAATCTAACCACCATGTGTTTCTAGGTACTGAAGCTAAATTAACCTCAGAACGGACCAAATTGAGAAATTTACTTTTCCTTATGTGTCACGCCCCAGAACCAGAATACTGGAAAGCGGGGGAATGACTCAGCCAGCTACGTATTACGGGTAGATGAATACCGTATAATACGATCAATGCTGTCTAACCAGACGAGGGGGTGCATACTACATAAAGTCTTACTATGGTCATTACACATCTATTGTCTCAATCATTCGAATAAGAAACAGAAATAGAGAACATGTAAGATAAAGCAGTAAGGCGTCCCAAACGCTCAGTCAAAATGTTCTTGATATCTGGCTTTACAAAACATAGCCAGATTGATGTAGCAAAAGTATACACAATTGTTATCAGCTGCAGTCTGACTTTAATTACAATTATGTAAAAGTAAGTACAAGACAATCCGACTAACATGTCGGTGCCAAACGGCTAAGTATAAAGTAGATAACAAAACGAGCGGAGAAGTAAGAAACCCACTCGAGTCCTTCTGCGATCATCCTTCTAGTGTTGACCATCTTGGAGGTAGAAGTAAGCTGGATCCTCGGGGACCGGCTCTAAATCTGGCCATGCAAAACCAGAGTGGTTAGACCTCTAATAGCAAGTACCACAAGGAAGCACGACATGAGAACTAAAACCAGTAAGTAAGAGAATATAATAATAGATCTCTGCTTTCCACTAGGATTCATATCACATCACGACACTTCGAACCAACCTCCCAACCAAACAAGGACAGAAGTTGGCCCGTCATGTCCTGACATTCTGATCATCCCAGTTAGGTAACAGAGTAGTACAGTACACAAACAAATCATCTTGAACGGCCAATCAACTCCTACGGCTTGCTATTGTGAGTCCCAAGTTATCCTGGAATTATGCAATTAGGGATTCCTCAGTTTTTACCATGTGCGAGCAAGGCTAGTCTATCCAGTCAATCATGTGCGCCATACATGAATTAGACGAGTCCTAGCAGGACGTCCGTCAATATACAATATACAATAATAATAAAAGCAGATACTGTTCCCTGCCCGTGTGGCAGTTTTACAGTATCTGTGGGAACCAGCCGGCCCGTCGGGTATTACTTGTCCCAAGGGGGCTGCCATGTAAGAACTCGGGAATCCATTCTCTCCATGCCATCATTATTTTATTTAACTTAATAGTCCCTACGTTGAGTGAAATCCTATGTCGTGGATCATGGTCATTCAAATGAGTACTTTCGTACGGGGTACGATATGCACAACTCTACAACGATACCAGTGCGGTTAGGTTGCAGGTCTTACATAGCGTAATGCAACAATCAAATCTAACCACGGTAATCATGCCTTGACCATAAAGTACACATGCTTCTTTTGTAGAAAATAAATAAGTAAATAAATAAATAAATAGATTGAAGCCTGCATGTGCATGTAAGTCAATATTCGGGATCAGCGAGTCGATTACAATAGTCCATAACATGAACGTGTCTCATTCATTCAATTCAATAGGACGACTAGCCAGTCTCTTAGTTCCAACTAGGAACGCATGATCACTTTAGTCAAGATAACCATTATTATCAATGGTGACAAGGCATGAAAGTCAATTAGCATTAAACGGGGGTCGAGTCTATAACTCTTATGGTCAAGTCCCAGTCATACTGGGTATCCCAAAAATCAGTCGGGACACAAGGCACATTCCACATAACAATTGATATTAACAATATTATCATATCATGATATTAACAATATACAGGGCTATAGAAGATCAGGGTAAGTAAGGTCAGCGTACGCTCAAGTCAGGCTATGCTCAAGTCAGCGTACGCTCAGGTCAAAGAGGCAGCGTATGGGCTTCATACGACTCCTCACCATCCAAGTGAGCGTATGCAAGTCATACGCTCCCCAAAGGCAGCGTATGGACTCTATACGACTCCTGACCATCCAAGTCAGCGTATGCAAGTCATACGCTCCCAAAAGGTAGCGTATGAACTCCATACGACTCCTGACCATTCAAGTCAGCGTATGCAAGTCATACGCTCCCAAAAGGTAGCGTATGAACTCCATACGACTCCTGACCATTCAAGTCAGCGTATGTAAGTCATACGCTCCCAAAAGGTAGCGTATGAACTCCATACGACTCCTGACCATTCAAGTCAGCGTATGCAAGTCATACGCTCCCAAAAGGTAGCGTATGAACTCCATACGATATATGCTTCCAAAAGGTAGCGTATACAAGACACACGCTTCCTAAAAAGGTAGCGTATGGACTCCAGACTGCGCTGCGCTAAAGAGCGCGCACAGCTCAGTGATGCAAGCTAAAAAGCTAGTGTACACTGCTCACTGTCTTCTCCAAACAGCAAGAACTCCATGGTTGCACCCCAAAGCTTCAAAGGTCCATAACTTGGTCAAAACAAGTCCAAATTCAACTTTCCAAAGGTCAAAATTGGGTAGAATAAAACTCTCTACAACATAGAACCATCAAAACTTGAAAACAAAGAAGTTGATAGATCAAAACCACCAAACTCCGAAAATAACTCATTTCTAGATCTACAAAAATTAAGACTTCGAAATGAAAAATGCCAAGTTCTAAACTCTCTTAGGATCACGAGAGGAAGATAAATGAACCATAAAAATATGGGTTCTCATGTGGAGCAAGTTGTACTTGCCTACGGTTTGGTAGGTGGAGAGAGTAATGAAGAAGAAGAAGAGGAGTAATGGTGAGAATGTGAGTTTATGAGGAGAGAGAAAGAGATGTAAGCTTTAAATAGAAAAGGGGTGGTAGGTGGGAGTTAATGGGCCGGGTTACAGGGGGATCCAACAAAGCCAACCCGAGAACCCAACCTAGGTCGAACCACAATAGGCTAACTAAAGCAGAGAATAAAAGCAGGAAATAAAGTGCAGAAATAAAATTACAGAAATATAATTGCAGGAAATAAATTAACATGAAAATTTAAAGAGCAGATTAATTGATTAACATGAAATTAAAGGAATTTAAATACAGGATAATACATGATAAATATTAAATAAATACATAATAAATACTAAATTAATACATTCGAGTAGTACATGTATAAAAATATGCATTCTGGGAACGGGGAGTGACATCTCTACCCTCCTTAGAAAAATTTCGTCCTCAGAATTTCAAATCCAAGCAGGATAGAAACCTCGGGGCTAAACTAATCTAAGTACAAGCAATTCAATGAAGCAATCATTTTACAATGTCCATAGCAAGTAACATATCTATATTTAACAATCTACGACATCAAGCAATTCTATCCATAAGGTGATAAGCATGAGGAATCAAGACAATCAGGTACACAGAAAAAGATATACCTTGTGAGTCAAACAGATGTGGATACCGTGATCGGATATCATCCTCACGTTCCCACGTTGACTCTCCCAAAGAGTGATGATCCCAAGCAACCCGGACAAGGTTAATTGTTCGGTTCTTGAGTATCTTCTCTCTTCGGTCCAAGATGGACACAGGCTGCTCCTCGTAAGACAGGTTGGTACCAACAACCAGTTCTGAATGATCGAGAATATGGCTGGGGTCCGATACATACCTTCGCAATTGAGATACATGAAACACGTTATGTACCTCTCGTAACGAAGGTGGAAGGGACAAACGATAAGCAATATCGCCTATTCTATCAAGAATAGCAAATGGGCCTACGTATCGCGGACTCAACTTTCCGCGAACGCCAAATCTAATGACCCTACGGGTAGGTGAGATCCGCAAGAACACGTGGTCCCCAACAGAAAACTCTAGCGGCCTACGATGCTGGTCCGCCCAATGACGATGTCGATCCTGCGTAACACGAAGTTGCTCTCTAATTCCCTTAATCACTTCCACCGTCTGAACAATCATTTCTGGGCCTAACATCTTCCTTTCTCCGATATCATCCCATGCTAGTGGCGATCTACACTTCTTACCATATAATGCTTCAAATGGCGCCATCTGGATACTGGCATGATAACTGTTATTGTATGAGAACTCAACTAAGTGCAGGTGGCTTTTCCAAGATCCTCCAAAATCCAGAGTGCAAGCTCGCAACATATCTTCCAAAGTCTGAATTGTCCTTTCTGATTGCCCGTCCGTCTGTGGATGGTAAGCCGTGCTAAATCTTAACTTGGTACCCAGACTATGATGCAAGCTTTTCCAGAAATGTGATGTGAAACGGGTATCTCTGTCTGACACAATACTGTCAGGGACTCCATGCTGCCTGACTATCTGTTGCATGTACAACTCTGCCAACTTTTCTGTAGATTGTCCTACTCTGAAAGGAAGAAAGTGTGCTACCTTTGTAAGCCGATCTACTATCACCCAAATAGCATCTTTACCACTTGGTGATCTCGGTAAACCGGTCACAAAGTCCATTGTAATGTGTTCCCACTTCCATTCCGGGATAGGAAGCGGTTGTAATAATCCAGCTGGCCTCTGCTGTTCTGCCTTCACTTGCTGAGTGACTTGTCACAAAAGAAACAACCCTTAGTTTTATATTGTTGTTTCTTGTGAGCCATACCCTCTGCATCTTCTGTATTTCTTTTCTTTTTCCCTTAAAATGTATCCCACTAAGCATGGAAATTGAATTCGTATTGGCAAATATTATAGCAACATTAACTGAAAAGAGAACAAAAAATAAATAAACAAATATGCTCTAATTAATAACCAATGAATAAAAGATAGTCAAACAAATTCAAATAATGGTAAACCCCATCTCAAGATACCTAGTGCATCATTAATATCAAGTCTTTGGACAGTGATATTAACTGCAAGTGGTACTCTTGGTGTAGTGATCAAATGTTGATAATAAGTCATGTCAAATAGTAAGCCTATCTTTTGATCGGATTATTATTCACATGTAAACCGTATAATTATCACACATTTATTACCACAAGTATGTGTGCAATTCGGCCAAGTATTAACCTTCCTTTGGGCCGGCTAATACCCGTATGAATGTACACACACAAACATCCAACATCCCTCGTAGACTATCTACGCAAGAGAGGTCATTTTGGTAACATCTTGTTTCAGTGGGTCTATTTAGAATATTAGACGACTATTGCTAGTCACAAAAGGCACCAAAAAATTTGAATGTTGACTAAATTTTACAAAACCGAATCATGTCCAAAACTTTATGTACATGTATATTTAAAATATTACAACTCAAATAAGATAATCATAAGCATGTGAATCTCTTTACATGACTTAAAATATACATTCCATATTATCACATGTCCAGCAATAAGCATATTCGTGCATATTTAATATAATGGAGAATTTCTACGGTCATTATCACATGCGTCCATATCTAATATTTAAGCATGAATAGAGAGGTCATTACTGTACATAAATTAAAATTTCTATCAAGATTCCCTTAAGTAGGCCAATCAAATCAATGGAAAATTGGCAGCAAACCAATGTTAACATTTAAGATGCAATATTACTTCTGTAGCTAAAATACGAATTCATTTAAGATGCATTCAAACCAATGTTAACATTTGTTATGGCCGTGCCTACCAAATTAGCAGCAAACTGTTGTTGCTTATTATGCAGTAAGTTTGCACCAATAATGCTTTATTGAATTCGTATTTTTCAAAGAAGAAAAATTCATAAACGAAAGCGTTCGGGAAAAAAAAATTCATAGACACCTTAAGTAGTAGTAGCAAGAAACGTGAGCATGCTAGCACGTTACTCTTTTGGTTTCGAAATCTTAAGCAATTGTTTTAAAAATTTATGGACATCTGGAAACAATTGAGACCGGATTCTTTATATATATAAAAATGCTCGGTGAATAATAAAAGCTTCCATAGAACAATCCGAATCCAAAATAAAATTAGATCTAACGATCTAGGGTTTCTGAACACCAACAAAAATTGAATCTAAAAATTTTAAACTCATGAATCAAACAAGGGTGGCTCTGATACCACTTGTTAGAATTTTATTGTACCATATCGATTCATAAGATGAAAAACATAATAAAAATTGCGGAAGCGTACCTGAATCCATTACTAGGCTTGATGGATCTTGAAGCGGTCGTCCTTTTATGGGATTCGATCTTTCAACTTGCTACGACCCTTAATGACAAAGAGAACCCAAATCCTTTGTCCCTCTCTTTCTGTTGATGGGAATGCAGAAGAGAAAAAGAGAACCTCTCTTTTGGTGGCCGTATGAGTTGGGGACCATAACCCTAATGAATACACACACACACACACATGTGTGTGTGTGTGTGTGTGTGTGTGTGTGTGTGTGTGTGTGTGTGTGTGTGTGTTTTGATATTTCTAATTTGGCCCCTCATCAAATTAGAATTATCTTCGGTATCTACACATTAATTCCATAAAAATTATACCCTTAAGCCAATTTTCAAATAGATCACTTTAATTTGGCTTAATTATTTAGATAGCCCAACACAATTAATTTTTTATGTGTGGCCCCATATTGTTGAATAATCTAATAGTTTAGACCATTTAGCGTGCCATATCTGCCTAGTTACGGTACATATGAAGAACAGATGGTCTATAGTCTCGTTTTCAGAGTTACAAAAGACATATTTTTGATCTTCCAATTGGACGCCAAATCGACTCAAACGATCTCGCGTAAGTAGCCTCCGTAAGCATAACTTGTACAGGCAATATTGCATCTTGCCTGTGAGACCCTTCACCCATATCATTTCCGCCATGTCCCAATGTTCGTGTGCTTCTCTGATACGATGATACACCTCCTTGGAGACGAAGTTGACGCCACCAGATTCACTCCAAACCCAACAGTCCTCTTTTAATGTCGGATCTATGTTGTATTGTCGGATGGTTTGGCTGTGCCTCCTAGTACACACGTTAGCTTCTGGCCTCCATACACCAGTACAAATTATTGAGCAGACTTTTGCGCCTCTTTTCGCCATCGTGTATACATGATCTTCATAGCAATCAGATAGGCTACAGTGCCCTATCCACGGTTCACTCCATAAACTTGTATTTTGCCCATCTCTGAATCGTCTCTTTTCCATCCTCTTCAATCAGCCACGATAACGCAGGATGTTCTTATAGATGACTGAGTCATTGTTATTAGTAATCTTATCCCAGTAATTTGAATCTTTCACATACCTGTTCTTCATCCAGTTGGACCATAGGGAGTTTCTAGTAAGCATCTTTCATGTGAGTTTGAGGCCTGCCATATCTCTCATCTCACGCAGTGTGTGGAGTCCCACCCCACCCTTTTTATGTGGTTGGCACATAATATCCCAACCTATAGTGTAACGTCCGTAGGTCGTATTATGTATTTTTGGTATACGTGTACGTATTTTGACTCATATTACATGTCTCATTGCATGATTTATTTTGGCATTTCATTTGCTTGGTTCAGGTTTGGTTTGGGTTAGTATGCAAACCCCTACCTACCACCATCCTCCATTTATTAACCCAACAACCCTTCTCTCTCCTCATTCATTTCTCATAACTCTCTTCTTCTTCTCCATTCCTCCACCGACCACCTGCAGTAGGCAAGTGCAACTTGCTTCATGGAGGAACTCAAATTTTGTTGTTCCATTGTCTTCTTCACGAGATTTTAAGACACTTTAGTACTTAGCATTTTTAATTTCCATGGCTCATTTCACGTAGATCTAAGTTTTAGTATTTTTTTTAATCTCCATGGTTTTGATCTACTGGCCCTGGTTGTTTTCGAAAATGAAGAGTTCCATGTGGTGGGAATTTCGATTTTACGCAAGTTTGGCTCTTGAATGGCTATATTTCACCAAGTCTTGACCGAGATGAGGCTTTCTTGAACTTTTACGCCTGCTTGTACCGGCCTTGGGGAAAAGATGCAGTTTTACGCATACGTTCTTACGTGCTAGCGTAGTATTTAGTTTTTACGCACACGTTTTACGTGCCCACGTATTAATTACCCTTTACGCACACGCATTTGCGTGCCAGCGTAATCGCTTCTACGCCGAGTTCATTCGAACTCTACGCAGGGGCTACTCCGCTTGGGTGGAGTGCTTGCTCGCGTAGAGCTTCGCTCGCGTAGAGCGTTTGCCCGCGTAGAGCTTCGCTCGCGTAGAGCCTCGCCCGCATGCGGCTTTGCTAGCGTAAAGCGCTTGCTCACGTAGAATCCCACCCACCGGCTCTCTTGCTCGCGTAGAGCTGCCTATCCTTAGGTCTTGCCTGCGTAGAGCTGTTTTACGTTCGGGGTCTATTTGGCCTAGCGTAGTCTTGCTCGCGTAGAGACTTTGAGTCCCTATGGCGTACACCATTGCCCTTTTATATTCTTACGCCTTTTGTCATGAACTTGATAATCACGGATTTATTTATTATGACTGGAATGATAATTGTACATGGCATGGTATGGCAAGTAACTGACATGACATGACATGATATAACAAGCAAGCATGATGGGAACTATTGAATGCTGTTGCGACGGCTAGCATGACATGACAAAAATAAATGGCCTGGACACCTTGGACGATTGTGTTTGTACAAATAAACCAGTACTGTCTCGCATCATGTCTAGGACAGGGACCCCTGAGTGCCACGGTCAGGGGTACCTACTTAAACTGACTAAGGCTAATAACTAGAATAATCCATTAGTCATGAAGAGATTTTCCAGCTACAGATAATCCCGTTATCTGGGCGCCCCATCATGGGATCTGTAGCCTGCCGTCGAGTAGGACACATTTTCAGCACACTGTCATGTGTTGTACCCTTTAAGCTACCTAAGGGTACATGTGTTCTTTGGACAATGTACCCACATAAATTAAATCCCTAAATTGCGTCCGGATAGCCTGGATGGTCTGCAGGGCTTGTGGCTGTGGAACAATCTCATTGCATATTGCTAGTAATTAGGCCTGTGATAACCCTAGTTAGTTAAAGTATCAAGCCGTACTCATTGCTTGGCCGTGATTGATTGGATGGAGTCTACCCCAGTCTAGTCTTGTCCTGATCCTGTACAAGATCGTTAGCATGACCTGAATGGTTGTGCTTACTTTATCGATAGATGGTGGAAAATCAAGTTCCGTTCAGACGAAGGGTTACAACCCTGGTCCTTGTTTGGTTTACGGGTTGTAACTTGGTTATCTGAATAGTCCCATGGTTATCTTATCGTATATCATCATGATTTTCTATATTTCCAGTCTTTTATTATATAATTATGTTTTGTGCTAATTACTGGTTTAGTTCTTAAGTGAAGCCTTCTTTGTGGCACTTGCTCTTCCTGGGATCTGACCCAGCTGATTTTGTATGGCCAGATACCGGAGCGGCCCCAGAGGATCTCCCTACCTTTCCGCCAGATGGTGACCACCAGGCGTAACCCTGGCAACGAGTGGGTTTTATTTTGCTCTCCCACTCTATTGTAAAAATATTCTTTTGAGGCGTATAACCGACGAGCACGTGTTAGCTCGATTGTACTTTACTTACTGTCTGCCTACGGGCTGTAGCATGATGAACAAATCCTAGGGTTGATCATGTATGACTGAAACTCTTGCTAGTCTTCACATTTTGTGTGACTAGCTTCATGATCATCCAAATATGTAATGTATGGGATGCCTTACTATTGTATATTTGATGCTCTGACATCTTGTAGCTGTTATTACTTGCTTGAGATTGAGACAATAGGCTTGTTCATGACCATAAGAGACTGATGGCTTGTAGTTAAACCCTCATGTATCTAGACAACCGTGACCATATAGCGAGGTGGGTTGCACTTCAATATACGTAGCTGGCTATGTCCGCTCTCCAGTATTCTGGTTCTGGGGCGTTACATAGTTTAAGTGGTGGCCCATGCAGGTTTTGTAAATCAAGATATGTGAGGATTTACCGAATAGATGTCTCAATCAGCACTCGCCCTTGATCTCTACTCGTATCCTCTAAATTCCTGAAATCTTGACCTGATCACATGCTTGTATCTTTGATCTGTCCTAGGCCTTCCTTATTGTTTCATGTGTCATCTTTTTCAGCGGCACTGTTCCTGGACCTGCCAATCAGCCGGAAGGAGCTCAACGAGTACTTCCGCAATATGAGGATCAAGCTCAGCATCAGGAGCAGCTTTCCGAGTCATGCTTCCCGGAGATCCAGAACCCCCAGTACAGCCAGCCCAGCCTTTGAGGCAGGATGAGGGAGTCTTGGTCGGACTCATCAGGAAGTTGCTTGCATCATAGGATCGTCGAGGTGATGCATTGCACCAGACAGTACAAGATGCCTTGAATAGAGGTGGTCATCAAGGTAACAGTGCAGCCAACAGCTTCAAGCGTTTGAACCCTCCCTTCTTCGATGGTAGCGAAGATGCTATAGCCGCAAATGCTTGGCTGCAGGATACTGAGGTTATTCTAGAAGCAGCCAGGACCCCAGAAGACGAGAAGGTGGCCGTGGTGCGCCTACAGTTATTGGATCTAGCCCGCAGCTGGTGGGCAGCGCAGGCCATTGGATTAAGGGCACCTATTGCATGGACAGTATTCCGTGAGAGATTCCAGACCAAGTATTTTGATGCTGTAGCTCGGTACAATCTACAGACGAGGTTCACTAATTTGAAGCAGATGGACAGGACGGTCGATGGATATGAGACCGAGTTCTCCAGGCTTAGTCGGTTTGCTCCCACCTTGGTGGCGACCGAGTTCGACAGAGCTCAGCGGTTCCAGCAAGGACTGTACCTGGAGATTTTGCTGGCGGTAGAGCAGTTCGAGTATCAGACTTTTGATGCAGTATTGAGAGCAGCTAGGAGGCATGAGTATACCTCCCAGAGGATTGTGGACCGGACCGGAAGTCGGAAGCGGTCTCATGGCCAGATGAACCAGTCTTCAGCACCAGCCCCGACAACCAGGCTCTGACCATTGGAGCTCCGAGGCGGGCGGCTTTCGCTGCGTCGATTCAGCATTCGACCCCGGCATATCCCCAGCAGCAGCAGAAGCAGTCTTCCGTAATGGGTTGCACTCATTGTGGAAAGTCAGGGTACGTGGTGTCAGAATGTCGCAGAGCACAGGGTTTGTGCTTGGTTTATGGGGCACCGGACCAGGGTTGGGAACTGTCCGAATTGGGAGAGTTCATCTTCATCAACTTTTCTAGTCCCTCGGTTAGGGGGCCAGCTCCAGTACCAGTTCAGCAGCAGCAGCAGTACCCGTTGCCGAGGCCCTTGCCGCCTCAGGCCCAAGTATTTCAGCAGCAGTACCCCCAACAGTATGCACAAGTCCAAGCTCAGATCCAGAACCGTCAGAGAGGTTTCCAGCAGAGGGTACCAGCACCCCGAAGGCACGGTCAAGTGATGGCTTTGACCGTGGAGGAGGAGTTAACATCAGGTGAGGTAGTGGCAGGTACTATTCTCGCCAACTCCTTCCCAGCATCAGCATTGTTTGATTCTGGTGCATCGCATTCATTTATGTCTACACGATTCGCAACACGGATAGGGCTGGAGCCCGGGTCATTATCAGTAAGGCTCAATATACTTACTGGTAACGGACTTATGAGAATAGATAGAGTGTTTTTCTCGTGTCGGATCGTAGTTAGCGGTAGAGAGTTCCCCGCTAGGTTGATAGAATTCTCGATGGCCGATTATGATGTGGTCTTAGGGATGGATTGGTTGAGGGACCAGTATGCTAGAATAGATTGCCATATCGGCAAAATTATTTTTAGTATTCCTGGTGAGCCAGAGTTTTCATTTTTTCGAGGCAGGATAGAGCCTTCTCCTCCAGCATTCTGGATGGCAGTTGCAGCGGTAGTCCAGTTTTCCAGAATTGTAGAAGAGTTTCTCGATGTCTTCCCCGAAGAGCTTTCAAGTATGCCACCAGAGCGAGAGATCGAGTTCACCATAGACTTGATCCCCGGGTAAGCCCCAGTGTCAGAGAGAGTCTACCTAATGGCGCCGTCAGAATTGGAGATCTTGTATAAGATGATTGAGAAACTCAGGACCAAGGGATTCATCCGTACTAGTGGATCGCCTTCGGGAGCCCCGATACTTCTTGTGAGAAAGATGGATGGTACGTCCAGATTATGTGTAGATTATCGTACCTTGAACTCAGTGACAATCAAGAACAAATACCCTCTCCCAAGGATAGATGACTTGTTTGATCAAATCAAAGGGGCGCCCATATTTTTGAAGATTGACTTGCGGTCAGGATACTATCAAATCAGAGTTAGAGAGCAGGACATCCCGAAGATGGCTTTCAGATCTAGATATGGGCATTAGGAGTTCTTTGTTATGCCATTTGGAGCAACCAATGCGCCGGCTGTATTCATGGACCTCATGAATCGTGTCTTCATACCTTATTTGGATCGGTTTGTGATTGTGTTCATAGACAAAATCCTGATCTACAGCAAGAGTGAAGCGGAGCATGAGTAGCATCTCCTTGTGGTTCTCCAGATTCTCAGAGAGCACCAGTTGTATGCGAAGTTCAGTAAATACGAGTTCTGGCTCGATTGTATTTCATACTTGGGTCATATCACCACTAGAGGAGGAGTAGAAGTGGATCCCCAGAAGATCGTGGCTATTGAGACGTGACCAGTATCCAGTACCGTTACAGAAGTTTGCAGTTTTTTTGGCTTGGCCGGCTACTACCGACGATTTGTTTCGAACTTTGCACGGATTTCAGCACCTATGACCCAGTTGACCCGTAAGGATGTGCAGTTTGCTTGGACCGCAGAATATCAGGAATCTTTTGAGAAGTTGAAGCGAGGCTTGATGACGGCATCCATTCTCACACTTCCAGATGGGACCGGAGGATTCTCAGTGTTTTGTGATGCTTCAGGCAGAGATTTGGGATATATTTTGATGCAGCATGGGAAGGTAATAGCTTATGCATCACATCAACTTTGTGATCATGAGAAAATTTATCCGACCCATGACTTGGAACTGGCAGCAGTAGTATTTGCACTTAAGCTTTGGAGATACTACTTGTATGGAGATAGGGTCGAGATTTTCACCGAACACAAGAGCTTGAAGTATGTGTTCACCCAGAAGGATCTTAACATGCGTCAGAGGAGATGGCTAGAGCTGCTTGTGGATTATGACATCAACCTGCAGTATCATCCTGGGAAGGCCAACGTTGTTGCAGATGTATTGAGCAGGAGAGCTGGAGTTTATTTTCTAACAGCGCAACCAGAGTTATTAGTAGATCTTTAGAAGATGGGTATAGAAGTTGTCCTTCCTACCAGTGTGGCATTGATGGCCAGCATGCAAGTTCAGTCCAGTATAGTTGAAAGGATCAGGTTAGCTCAGTCATCAGATTCTAAGCTTCAGTGGCTTATGGCAGAATGTGTAGCAGGACGAAGACCAGAGTTATGTATCCATAAGGATGGTACACTTCGACATGGAAGCGTCTTTATGTACCCAGTAGAGATATCAGGCAGGAAGTCATGGCAGAAGCTCACAGTTCTCAGTATTCGATTCATCCGGGCGGTACGAAGATGTATCGTGATATCTGACAACACTTTTGGTGGAATGGCATGAAGAGGGAGATAGCCCGGTTTGTCTCTCGGTGTTTGGTTTGCCAACAAGTTAAAGCTGAGCATCAGAGACCGACTGGACTTCTTCAACCTTTGCCGATCCCAGAATAGAAGTGGGAGCATATAAACATGGATTTCGTAACTAGATTACCTAGGTCCCCGGCCGGTAGAGAAGCTATTTGGGTTATTATAGATAGGCTCACGAAGGTGGCTCACTTTCTCCCGTCCAGAGTTGGTCAGTCGATGGCTCAGCTAGCAGAGATGTACCTCGGGCAGATCGTCAGATTTTATGATGTACTAGTCAGTATCACCTTGGACAGAGATTCAAGATTTACGTCGTACTTTTGGCACAGTCTGTAAGAGAGTTTGGAAACTCACCTCCAGTTCAGCTCAGCTTATCATCCGCAGACAGATGGTCAGTCAGAGCGT
Source organism: Iris pallida (assembly GCA_029216955.1). Classification (NCBI taxonomy): domain Eukaryota; kingdom Viridiplantae; phylum Streptophyta; class Magnoliopsida; order Asparagales; family Iridaceae; genus Iris; species Iris pallida. The sequence continues at coordinate 2,092,832 of JANAVB010040819.1, forward strand.
ACCATACGAACCTTGGAAGATATATTGAGATCTTGTACACTCGACTTCGGTGGTTCGTGGGAAGATCACCTGCACCTGGTGAAATTCTCGTACAATAACAATTTTCAAGCCAGTATCCAGATGGCACCGTTCGAGGTACTGTATGGTAGGAAGTGCAGATCTCCTTTAGCTTGGGATAATATCGACGAGAGGCAAATGCTTGGTCCCGAGATGGTAACCCAAAATATTAAGGTGGTCAAAAAAGTCAGAGATCATCTTCGCGTCGCAAAAGATCGCCAGCGCCATTGGGCCGATTCTCATCGACGCCCCCTCGAATTTTTTGTCGGCGACCATGTATTCCTCATGATCTCGCCTACCCGTTGCGTCATTCATTTTGACGTACGGGAAAAGCTTAGTCCTAGGTATATCGGGCCATTCGACATTCTAAAACGAGTAGGAGATGTGTCATATCGTCTCGCTCTTCCGCTGTCGTTACGTGAGGTACATGATGTCTTCCATATATCCAAATTACGATGGTATATCCTGGATCCGAGTCATGTCCTTGATCATTCGGAATTGGTTGTTGGTACCAACCTTTCGTATTAGGAGAGAACCGTATCCATATTGGACCAAAGAGAGAAGATACTCAAGAACAAGACTATCAAGTTAGTCCGTATTACTTGGGGTCATCGCTATTTGGGTGAGTCAATGTGGGAGCGTGAGGATGACATCCGATCACGATATCCCGACCTGTTTGACTCGTGAGGTACAATGTCTTCCTTCTGCCTCATGCCTTCGATTCCTTGCTTGCATGATTGATTGTTTGATTAATTGCTTAGTTATATCTTGTCTGTGATTAGTGTAGCTGTTTGACCTCTCTAGCCTCTTAATTAAATTTTGAGGACGAAATTCTTTTAAGGTGGATAGAGTTGTAACGCCCGTAGGTCGTATTACGTATTTTTGGTATACGTGTACGTATTTTGACTCATATTACATGTCTCATTGTATGATTTATTTTGGCATTTCATTTGTTTGGTTCGGGTTTGGTTTGGATTAGTATGCAAACCCCTACCTACCACCATCCCCTATTTATTAACCCAACAATCCTTCTCTCTCCTCATTCATTTCTCATGACTCTTTTTTTCTTCTCCATTCCTCCACCGACCACCCGTAGTAGGCAAGTACAACTTGCTTCATGGAGGAACTCAAATTTTGTTGTTCTATTATCTTCTTCACGAGATTTTAAGACACTTTAGTACTTAGCAATTTTAATTTCCATGGCTCATTTCATGTAGATCTAAGTTTTAGTATTTTTTTATCTCCATGGTTTTGATCTACTGCCTTGGTTGTTTTCGAAAATGGAGAGTTCCATGTGGTGGGAATTTCAATTTTACGTAAGTTTCGCTCTTGAATGGCTATATTTCACCAAGTCTTGACCGAGATGAGGCTTTCTTGAACTTTTACGCCTGCTTGTACCGGCCTTGGAGAGAAGATGCAGTTTTACGCACATGTTCTTACGTGCTAGCGTAGTATTTAGTTTTTACGCACACGTTTTACGTGCCCGCGTATTAATTACCCTTTACGCACACGCATTTGCGTGCCAGCGTAATCGCTTCTACGCCGAGTTCATTCAAACTCTACGCAGGGGCTACTCCGCTTGGGTGGAGTGCTTGCTCGCATAGAGCTTCTCTCGTGTAGAGCATTTGCCCGTGTAGAGCTCCGCTCGCGTAGAGTCTCGCCCGCATGCGGCTTTGCTAGCGTAAAGCGCTTGCTCGCGTAGAATCCCACCCACCGGCTCTCTTGCTCGCGTAGAGCTGCCTATCCTTAGGTCTTGCCTGCGTAGAGCTGTTTTACGCTTGGGGTCTATTTGGCCTAGCGTAGTCTCGCTCGCGTAGAGACTTTGAGTCCCTATGGCGTACACCATTGCCCTTTTATATTCTTACGTCTTTTGTCATGAACTTGATAATCACGAATTTATTTATTATGACTGGAATGATAATTGTACATGGCATGGTATGGCAAGTAACTGACATGGCATGGTATGGCAAGTAACTGACATGACATGACATGATATAACAAGCAAGCATGATGGAAACTATTGAATGTTGTTGCGACGACTAGCATGACATGACAAGAATGAATGGCCTGGACACCGTAGACGATTGTGTTTGTACAAATGAATCGGTACTGTCTCGCATCATGTCTAGGGCAGGGACCTCTGAGTGCCACAGTCAGGGGTACCTACTTAAACTGACTAAGGCTGATAACTAGAATAATCCATTAGTCATGAAGAGATTTCCCAGCTACAGGCAATTCCTTTATCTGGGCGCCCCATCATGGGATCTGTAGCCTGCCGTCGAGTAGGGCACATTTCCAGTACACTGTCATGTGTTGCACCCTTCAAGCTACCTAAGGGTACATGTGTTCTTTGGATAATGTACCCATATGAATTCAACCCCTAAATTGCGTCCGGATAGCCTGGATGGTCTGCAGGGCTTGTGGCTGTGGAACAATCTCATTACATCTTGCTAGTAATTAGGCCTGTGATAATCCTAGTTAGTTAAAGTATCAAGCCGTACTCATTGCTTGGCCGTGATTGATTGGATGGAGTCTACCCCAGTCTAGTCTTGTCCTGATCCTGCACAAGATCGTTAGCATGACCTGAATGTTTGTGCTTACTTTATCGATAAATAGTGGAAATCCAAGTTTCGTTCAGATGAAGGTTTACAACCCCGGTCCTTATTTGGTTTACGGGTTGTAACTTGGTTATCTGAATAGTTCCATGGTTATCTTATCGTATATCATCATAATTTTCCATATTTCCAGTCTTTTATTATATAATTATGTTTTGTGCTAATTGCTGGTTTAGTTCTTAAGTGAAGCCTCCTTTGTGGCACTTGCTCTTCCTGGGATTCGACCCAGCTGGTTTTGTATGGCCAGATACCGGAGCGGCCCCAGAGGATCTCCCTACCTTCCCGCCAGATGGTGACCACCAGGCGTAATCCAGGCAACAAGTGGGTTTTATTTTGCTCTTCCACTCTATTGTAAAAATATTCTTTTGAGGCGTTTAGCCGACGAGCACGTGTTAGCTCGATTGCACTTTACTTACTGTCTGCCTACGTGCTGTAGCATGATGAACAAATCCTAGGGTTGATCATGTATGACTGAAACTCTTACTAGTCTTCACATTTTGTGTGACTATTGTATATTTGATGCTCAGACATCTTATAACTATTATTGTATATTGCATGATCATCCAAATATGTAATGTATGGGATGCCTTACTATTGTATATTTGATGCTCAGACATCTTATAACTATTATTACTTGCTTGAGATTGAGACAATAGGCTTGTTCATGACCATAAGAGACTGATGGCTTGTAGTTAAACCCTCATGTATCTAGACAGCCGTGACCGTATAGCGAGGTGGGTTGCACTTCAATATACATTGATGGCTATGTCCGTCCCCGCTCTCCAGTATTCTGGTTCTGGGGTGTTACATATAGCATGCACCCCTCCCCGCCATATAAAGTCGGTACATATTTTTTTGATTCTCGTAATAGTATCGGCTAGGAGGAGTATAGCCTGGAGCCAAAATCTGGCAATAGCTTGGATCATCGTCTTCACAAGTTCTATACGCCCACCAAATGAGAGACTCAAGGCTTGCCAACCTTCTATGCGCCGTTGTGTGTATTCTACCAGGCTATGACATTCCTGTGACCTTGTATAATTAACTGACAACGGTATCCGCAGATATTTGGCTGGGAGATCCCCTCTTGTAACTCCGAGACTCCAGGCGATCGTTTCTTTGTTAAAGCAATACGTACTAAAGTACGCTTTACTTTTCTTCCGATTCAAATATAGCCCCGTATGCTATCCAAATACTTCTAATATCGACATCAGGGTTTGTGTCACCATCTGATTCGGCACCATACAGACTAATACGTCGTCTGCGTATATAAGGTGGGTTACATGCGGTATAACATTATTGTACAGGGGGGTTATCCTTCCTTTAGCAGACGCAAAGTCGATCAGACATGTGAAGTACTTCATAAAGAGGGAAAATAAGTACGGAGATAGCGGATCCTCCTGTCTCAGACCTCTGCTACTCTGGAAGAATCCACAAGGTTGTCCTCGAATAAGAACGGAGAATGATGGAGTAGATATACATTCACGAACCATTGCCACCCAATCGGGTGAGATCCCCATTTCGATCATGATGTGGCAGACGAACGCTCGATTCACTGTATCGTAGGCCTTCCGAAGGTCTAGTTTGAGACACATTTTGCTCCCCCTGGTTTATTAAAGCTCCGTATCATTTCATGTGCCAGTAAGTTGTTTTTAGCAACATCTCTACCTTTAATAAACGCTGTTTGGTTGGGAGATACCAATTCTTACATGACAGCCTGCATTCTTTTACACATCAGATGGGTGATAACCTTGTATAGATAGTTGCAGCAGGCAATGGGTCTGAAATCCTCTGGTGACTTGGCTCCTTCTTTCTTGGGTATGAGAGTAAGAAAAGTGTGGTTCAGTTCATGGAGCAGCCTTTTGTGAGTGAATAAGTCTTTTAAAACCCCCAGAACTTGCTCTCTGATATCTTTCCAATGGATCTTATAGAATTTGCTATTGAATCCATCCGGGCCCGGTGCCTTGTTGGGATCAACATTCATAATGATAGCTTCTAGTTCCTCCATGGTGACCGGAGCTAATAGGATTTGATTGCCAAATGCCATAACCACTTTCTTGCTCACTACTTCTGGAAATAGAGAAATGTAAGCATTCTGATTTAATAGGTTTGTGAAGTACCTGACTGCCTCGACTCCGATATCATCGGAATTGTCCACCTCCCGCCCGTCATATCTAATGAGCCTTGTGATGGAATTTTTGTGTTGCCTATCCCGCACGACGTCATAGAAAAACTTACTGGCACGGTCGCCGTCCCTGAGCCAGTTGCATTTGGCTCTTTGTGCTAGATCAATTTGCTTAAGCATGCGAAGGCGAGCCAATTTCTTACTCGCCTTTATTTCTGCCGCCGCGTGGGTGGAGTTGAGGATGTCCGCCTGGAGCGCGTCTTGGGCAAGCTTCAGAGATGCTTCAGCGTCTGCCACCGAACTCGACGGTGTTTCTCCAACCCACGTCTTGATGCAGTTCTTGACGTTCTTCAAGGACGCCACCAATTTGAATTGTAGGTTTTTGCTGACCCCAGCTGTGAGACCCGCCTGTACCACATCATGATATCCCTCTATTGCCGACCATTTATTGTTATATCAAAATGGTCGAGGGCAGTATGGGGGAGGGGCCAGTAAGCGGATACAAATTAGGGCTTGATCGCTAGTCCCCGCCATAAGTCCTTTCGCTTTGATCGTCTGGAACGTACCGAACCAAGCTATGTTGCCTAGAGCACGGTCTAGTTGGCAAGCCACCCGCTTCATCGTAGACTTGTTATGCCAAGTCCATATGTGACCTGATCTTTCTACTGTTTGTAAGCCTGCCTGCATACAATACTTTTGGAAGTCCTGTATGACATAGTTAGGAACTATGCGCCCCCAAACTTTTCTTGTTGGTAGAGAATCGAATTAAAATCCCGAATGAAAATAACCAGTAGTTTCAACTGATTCTCGACCAATATGGTGGTTTGGATGATTTCCTGCCATAGTATCACTCTTCTTTGTCGCTCATTGTGTCTATAAGTCACCCCTAGTATGAATTGACACCCTCCTTTGTTGGTGAACTCTACTGCAATCAATTGATCGGAGACATGAATGGCTTGTCCCTCCCAACTTCTGGAGTCCCATCAGACCCATATGCATGCCTTGTCGCAGAGATAAAGATTATGGATCTGATGACATGACATTGGGGTACGTCTAGCTAGCATCTTATCCGATTTAACCTTGGCCTCTAATAATGCAGTGATGGTACATTGTTCCTTCCGAATCCCCTCACAAACCTCTCTCCATCTTCCCACAGAACAGATCCCCCTAACATTCCATGCTATCATCGACATCAGGACTGATTTTGCCCCCATGTACGTCCATGTTGTCGTTAATTGGGGTATTAACTGGCACACTCTATTCTTTACCTTTAGTACTAGCGATGGTTGTGTTGCCTATAGAGGGCTCATGTAGCATTGCTTGCCATCGAGGGTTTGCTATGCATAACGCCGAGGCATCCTCTATCGTATCCTGGGAGCCTCTTAGCTCATCTTCTCTCGTCGGCCTTGCATGTCATTTTTGACTAGAGTTCCCTACAAATGTGTCACGATCCGCACCCGTTATAAGGGCACGTGCACGTGACAACGCCCAGCCCTCACCGTAAAAACGACATGGAACGCTGTAGGTTTTCTACTCTAACAACAGTTTATATATATATATCAAAAACCTGTCGAGAATATGGTTAACTCCGAACGGAGGACAAGCAATGAATATATATGAGTGCTCAATCACAACTCTAAGATGATAAAGTAAAGACTGAAAGATAAAGACAACAAGACGATAAAATATAACCTGTCAAGTCCAAACACAAATAATATACAAGTCCAAGTCTCTAATACAATCCATAATAATAACAGTCTCAAAAGTTGCTGGAGACAAGGTCCAGTACAAAAGACCTACTCTATCTAAGCAATAGGTAAAGTCTCGTCAGGCGGAGCTAAGCCCTGCTGGACCAAAGTCTCCAAGTCTAAGCCCACTACGTTATCCGGACCGTAGTAGGTACTGTAATTCCCCTCATCAGCATCTGTAATATTTTGTCAACATATCCAGTCAGGATGGAACGAGTACAATCTACTAATAACAGTTCACAAGATATGACAAAAGCTATAAGACAGTAAATAGAGAGTATATACCAGAAATTCATGGAATATACATGTGAGTATTATGGCAAGGTAAGCTGTAAATCTAGAGCTAGAACAAGGCAAGTAAACTGATCATGGCATGTACAAGAATCAAGAATCATCTATCTAGGTGTGTGAGTACTAGCTACAATATGTGGTCGACTTGGGAACTTACACAATTAGTAACAGGCCTGGCTAATCATACGTGGGGTGTATGATCAATACTCACAATCAATAGGTGCACAATGGGTGCACAATAGGCTTTGACCACATATCTACACTAATACTCCCCGCCCCCGACTGGTAGAGTGGATCCAAGCAAGACACGTTATGACACGGGATTCTACGAGAAGGGAGCAAGTCTCCTCGAGAATCGGTGTCCATATACTGCATAAGAACTACAAGGGGGATTGCACAAGATATACCAAGATAACGAGGAATAACATCTCATGTCGGGATCCATGAAAACCAATCCGTGTGACCAATGTGTCGAGAACAAGCATATCTACACTAATTACATGAATTATAACAATCATCATAAATTGGAAAAGTGTTAGAGAATGTACTCGCCTGCAATATGATAAGATATGTCAACAGGATCCAAAACAGCGTCTCGAGGACCTATAGAGAACAAGACGTATCAATACTATGTTTAGGAAGTAAAGTCAAATCAAATTAAACCTTATTTAAGTCATTCTAGGTCAAGACACGGTAAACTAAGTCAATCTAGGTCAAATAAGGTCAAACTAGATTGTACATGGTCGATCTAAGTCATTTTAGGCCTAGCTAGGTCAAACTGGGTCAATGTAAGTCAAACGGAATTAATCTAGGTCGATTTAAGTCAACGGTTGACTTACAGTTGACTTTTTGTCAACTGGTCAACTCTGGTCAACTCTAGGTCAACCCTAGGTCAATCCTAGGTCAATGGTGACTAATAGTTGACCTTTAGTCAACTGCCCAAGTGTAATGGAATTTGGGACTAAATTGGGTAAAGTGTTGACCCATAGTTGACTTTTAGTCTAAAAGTCAACCGCGGTCAACCTAGGTCAAGACTAGGTCTAGGCGACTATTTCTAATCATTACCAACCTCTACAACCCATATCCAAGTCCATCTTGGACTTCGAAACTCAAATCTTGGCCGTAGGCCAATATCCTAATTTACCCTTTTCTAAGGTAAATTTCTAGTCTAGGTGAATATCAAGTTAGCCTATCTACGCTCGGTATTTTGACCCGTGCTCCCTAGGGTAGTAGGATACTAGCCTATACATACGTTACCTACCAAAATACCTAGGTAAAGTGGACGTCTAGTCCATCTTACGGCCTATTACCGATATCTTGAATATCTCGCGATACGATGGTACGGCACGATACCGGCGCCCTACAACCCCGATTTCAACTCGGGAGCCTACCCGCAAAATCTAATTTACGTATTCTAGGTCTTCCCCAAGTTTCAACTCATTCCGACACTCGGAGCTCCGTTTCACCCTCTAACTCAAAATCCTCTAAGTTGTATTCCTACACTTCTACTTCTCATTCTCCTTCTAAATCCTATTCTTCTAATTCTCCTTCCTTAATTCCTATTCTCCTAATCCTTCTTCTTCTAACTCTTCCTCTCATTCCAAATCTCCTTTCCCTCATACTTTCCTATTCTTTCTCTTCGTAACTTCTTCTTACTCTTCCTTCTAATTTCTTCTTCCTATTCTTCTTCTAAACTTCTTCTAACTTCTTCTATTTCTTCTTATCATTCTCTTCCTCTATTCTCTATATATATATCCTTCTATATATATATATATATATATATATATATATATACATCTCTCTCTCTCTCTCTATATATATATATATATATAGGGGGGTTTAAGGGGGGTAAAAGGGGACTTAAAGGGGCTAAATAGGGGGGGGGACTGCTACTGCAGCTGCTGCCATTGCTGGTGCTGCTACTGTGGCCCTTGCTGCCACTGCTACTGCTGCGCATGCTGCTGCAGCTACTGCCAATGCTGCTGCTGCAGTTGCCCTTCTTCTTCTTCTTCTTCTTCTCCTTCTACCTTTCCTTCCTATCTCTCTCTCTCTCTCTATATATCCATATATATATATATATCTATCTATATATATATATACCTATACACACACACACATATATATATATATATATATATATATATATATATATATATATATATATATATATATACTCTTATATCCCTCTATCTATCTCACTATATATGCATAAACACACACACAATCTATATGTGAATATACATACACATACACATTTATCTATATATATATATACACACACATTTCTATATATATATATCTCTATACTTTTATCTATATATATATAGATACACACACACAACCACACACTCTCTCAAACACACACTCACTCTCTCACACCTCCACCATCTCATGACACCAATACCACCACTCTCTACATACACACAAATACATATAATTATATATACACATATACACACACACACACACACACACACACACACACACACACACACACACACACACACACACACACACACACACACACATATATATATATATATATATATATATATATATATATATATATATATATATATATATATATATATATCACTCTAATTAGAAAACCCCCAATTAAAAAAAAAATATATATATATATCACTCTAATTAGAAAACCCCCAATTAATCCCTAACCTAGATTTCTAGGAAAACCTACAAATTCTAGGGGCAAAGTGTGGAGAATCATCTCCTCTACAATTATTGTGAAAGCCATAAATAAAATAGAGGAATTAAATAGGAATTAAATGCATACCTAAATTTGGTTGCTTGGAGGAAGAAGGAAAGCTTTGAAAGAAATTGAATTTGAGAGAGAGAGAGAGTGTTTACTTTATGGAGAAGCAAAGGGGAGGGGGGCTCTCCTTGTGGCCGGCCATAGGGGTCTTATTGGGTTTGGGTGGTGATCCAATAAGCCCCCAAACCCAATAGACTTGGTTTGGTTCGAATTGAATTCGGTTTGGTTCGGTTTGACTCTAATTAACTAATTAAGCCTCTATAATGAGTAATTAAGCCATGGAAGTAGGGTTTATGGTTTCTAGCCTAATTAGAATGGTATGTGGGCCAAGCCCAGCTAGTATGTGGGTTCCACTAGTGTCCAGGCTACCCGGATCTCCAACTTAAGTCTGAATTGGATAAAATCCAAACCAAATCAAATAAATCCCTAAAAATCATATAAAATCAAATAAAATTCCTAAAAATTATAAAACTTAAAAAATGACGAAAATACCCCTAATTCGAAAACTGGGGAGGATAAATCTACCCTCCTTAAAAAAATTTCGTCCTCGAAATTGAATGAGAACTAACACAGCAATCATGAATTGAACAAGGAAGAAAAAGATAGAATTTACCTCAAGGCTCGAAGAGATATGGGAATCGCTCCCGCATGTCATCCTCTCTCTCCCAGGTAGACTCACCTGGAGAGTGGTGTCTCCATGCAACGTGAACCAAGGGAATGACCTGGTTCCGGAGCACCTTCTCTCTTCGGTCCAAGATCTCAACGGGCTTCTCTGGATAGCTGAGTGTCGGTCCCACTTCGATCTCTGGGTGGTCCAAGACGTGACTGGGATCTGCCACGTACTGTCTCAGCTACGACACGTGGAACACGCAGTACACTCCCTCTAGTACGGGCGGTAACTCCAGTCGGTAAGCCACTGCACCGACCCTGCCCAAGATACGGAATGGTCCGATGTATCGTGGACTAAGCTTTCCGCCGCCACCAAAACGAATCGTGCCACGCGTCGGAGAAATCTGCAAGAACACAAGATCATCAACCTAGAACAAAACACAAGACTTAAAGCTTAATCTAAAACAATCACAATTAGACTCAAATACTAGAAAAAATCTAACTATACCTCAAACTCCAACGGCCTCTGGTGGCTGTCGGTCCAATGCCGCTGCCTATCCTGCGCCACCCGAAGTCGATCTCTGATAATCCCGACCTTCTCCGCAGCATCCACAACCATCTCAGGGCCAAGCAAAACCCTCTCGCCGACATCATCCCAAGACAAGGGAGTACGGCACCTCCGTCCGTATAGAGCCTCGAAAGGTGACATCTCTATACTGGCTTGGTAGCTGTTGTTGTAAGCAAACTCTACCAAGTGAAGGTGGTCCTCCCAAGATCCCTCGAAGTCCAAGACACAGGTACGCAACATATCCTCGAGGGTCTGAATCGTCCTCTCCGACTGCCCATCTGTCTGGGGGTGGTATGCGGTACTGAACTTGAGCGATGTGCCCAAGCTAAGCTGCAAACTCCTCCAGAAGTGGGAAGTGAATCGGCTGTCCTGATCCAAGACTATACTCACTGGAACCCCGTACAATCGGACTATCTGCCGCACGTACATCTCGGCCAACCTCTCCGTAGATAAACCCACTTTGAAAGGCAAAAAGTGGGCCGATTTGGTCAATCGATCAACAATGACCCAAATCGTATCCTTCCCTCCTGGAGAGCACGGAAGCCCAGATACAAAGTCTATAGTGATATGCTCCTACTTCCACTCTGGAATGGGTAGTGGCTGGAGCAATCCACCGGGTCTCTGCCTCCCGGCCTTCACCTGCTGGCACACCAAGCATCTCGAAACGAACTGAGCCACCTCACGTTTCATGCCATACCACCAAACATGCTGTCTCAAGTCTCTATACATCTTGTTGGCTCCTGGATGCATAGAGTACTGAGAACGGTGTGCCTCCTGAAGAACCTCCTCCCGAAGTCCTCCGTTCGGCACACACAATCTGGTACCATGCCTCAACGACCCATCCCCCGCTATAGAGAACTCATCCAACAGTCCGGCCTGGACCTGCTCCCTGATGACTCTCAGAGCCTCATCCTCAAACTGAGCTGCCCTGACTCTGTCCATCAGCTCCGACTGCACCTGGAGACCCCACATCTGCGCCTCGAACCCTGGAACTATCATCTCTATGCCCAAGCTCTCTAGATCTGCCAGAAGGTGACGATCCATCGTCAAATACATGGCCACGGGATACCTGCTCAAAGCATCCGCGACCACGTTAGCCTTCCCCGGATGGTACTGTAAGGATATATCAAAATCCTTCATCAGCTCTAACCATCGCCTCTGCCTCATATTTAGCTCCATCTGGGTAAACACGTACTTCAAGCTCTTGTGATCAGTATAGATCTCAACTCGCTCTCCGTACAGATAGTGTTTCCACAGCTTCAAAGCAAAGATGACCGCTGCCAGCTCCAGATCGTGGGTAGGGTAGTTCCTCTCATGAGGACGTAACTGCCTAGATGCATAGGCAATCACCTTCCCGTGCTGCTGAAGTACACAACCCAAACCCCGTCCTGAAGCATCACTGTAGATCATATAACCACCAGATCCAGATGGCAATGTCAAGATAGGAGCTGTAGTCAACCTCGCCTTCAGCTCCTCGAAGGCGGCCTGGCACTCCTCGGACCAAACAAACTCCTCGTCCTTCCTGGTAAGGCGGGTCATCGGCTGGGCAATCCTGGAAAAGTCCTGCACGAAACTTCGGTAATAACCTGCCAGACCCAAAAAACTCCGAACCTCTGCTACTGAGCTCGGCGTAGACCAGGACTCCACTACAGAAATCTTCTTCGGATCCACTGAAATCCCCTCGCCAGAGACAACATGGCCTAGGAACTCCACGCGATCCAAGAAGAACTCGTACTTGGACAGCTTCCCATACAGCTGCTCCCTCCTGAAAGTGTCCAACACAATCCTCAGGTGCTCTTCGTGCTCCTCTGGTGTCTTCGAATAGATGAGAATGTCATCAATGAAGACCACCACAAACTTGTCAAGGTACTGATGAAATACCTTATTCATCAAGTTCATGAATATCGTCGGGGCGTTGGTCAACCCAAACGGCATGACGGTATACTCATACTAGCCATAGCGAGTCTGAAAGGCAGTCTTCGGAATGTCATCCCGCTTCACATTCAGCTGATGGTACCCGGTACGCAAGTCGATCTTCGAAAACACCCTCGCCCCGCTCAACTGGTCGAACAAGTCATCAATCCTTGGCAAAAGATACTTGTTCTTGATGGTAAGGTTGTTGAGCGCCCTGTAATCAATACACAGACGTACCGTGCTATCCTTCTTGGGGACGAAAAGAACTGGCGTGCCCCAAGGTGAAGAACTAGATCGAATAAAGCCCTTGTCCTCCAGCTCATCGACCTATTTCTTCAGCTCCGCTAACTCACTGTTGTTGATTCTATAGACGTGCTGGAAGATAGGCTCAGCGCCCGGTACTAGGTCTATAGAAAACTCAACATCACGATCTGGCGGCATCCCGGGCAGCTCCTCGGGAAAGACATCCAAGAACTCACCAATAAGTGGATGTGGCAACACCGGCCCCGCCAACAACGCTCCGCAGAATCCATCTCCCTGCTCCGCTGTACCCCTGGAGAACTCATACTCCGTCTCTTCCGGCGGCCTAAACAGAATCCTGCCCCCTCTGTAGTCGATGCTAGCGTGGTGTATGCTCAACCAGTCCATACCGAGTACCACATCGTAACTCGGAAGTGGCATTACGAGCAAACACGCACTCAGCTCCCGGCCTCTCAAAGAAACTCTCAGCCCCTTGCAAACATTATTATCCAGGATAATGCCATTCCCAGTCATAATCTTGCAAGTCCTACCAAGATACTCAGCAATGATATTGTGCCTAAGAGCAAAAGAAACAGACACAAAACAGTACGTAGCACCAGAATCAAACAAGGCTAAAGCTGGAAAAGAATCGAGCAGAATAGAACCTGCAATAGGCTCCATCTCTTCGGCTGCAAGAGCGAAGCCTCTACCCTGACCACCCCGCTGCTGGTGGTACTGAATAAACCGCTGCTGCTGGGTCAGAAGTGGACCCCTCGGCTGTACTGCAGGAACTCTCGTCGGTGCCCTCTGAGCTGTACCAGTAACACGAGGGTTCACTGGACACTCCCTCAACTGATGGCCTGCATCACCGCAAAAGAGGCACACTCCTAGCCTCTTCCGGCAAACCTCCCAGACGTGACCAGGCTTCTTGCAGAAGTGGCAAGGAGCCCCATGCTGTGTCTGCCTCGGCTGAGTGTGCTGTACCTGCTGCTGAACCGGTGCTCTGGCCTGCACCTGCGGCTGGTGATGCTGGAAAGAACGATGCTGAAGCTGAGGGCGCTTAGCAGCCCCCGCATTGCTAGTAGCCCCCGAAAAAAGATCACGCTCCCTCTTGGGCTTCAAACCCCACTCCCGCTCAACCTTGCGGGCCTCCGCGTAGATCTGGGTATAAGTCTCATAGAATGAGGGAATGAGAATCTTGATATCCCAAGTCAGCCCCTCCCTGAAACGGTTCGCCCTGATCTCCGGGTCTCGAACCATGTACTCTGCGTATCGGCTCAGACGGTCGAACTCCGCGGCGTACTCCTCCACAGATAAACTGTCCTGCTGCAGATCCTGGAACTGCCATACCAGGTCGATCTTGTCCGTAGGAAAAAAAAACTTCTCCTTGAAGAGGAGCTTGAACTCTGCCCAAGTATGGCCCTCTCTAGCTAGGGCTGGCTCGTTTCTGAACCAGGTGCGTACAATGTCTAGCAACTGCAAACCTACCGCCTCGACCTTCAGGTCGTCTGCTAGGCGGGAGGCCCTCATCTGCCGCTCGATATCCTCGAGCCAATCATCTGCATAGACCACACCCTCGGTCCCGCTAAAGTCACGGGGCCCGAGCTTCTTGAAGTCCTGGATATCTCCGTACCTAGTACGCGTCCCCGGATGCGGAGCCCTCTGCTCCACGGCTGCAAGGTCCAACTGATGGGTATCCTCTATGCCTTGACGCATCACGTCTATCTGCCTCTGCTGAGCCTCGACCTGGGCTCTTTGAGTCTCCAGCATCTGCTGGAGGAAGGTAAGCATCTTCCCCATATCTGTAGACAGAGGAGGTGGAGGTGGAAGTACGTCTGCAACTGGCGGAGGAATCTGCTGTGCAGCAAGAGGAAGAGCGCCCGCATCAACCGCTGGTTCTGCGGCCGAAAAAGTCGTAGCAACCCTGGGTTCCGCCCTCGTAACTAGCGGAGGAGCGCCCCCAAGAGCTGCTGCTGCCGATACCCCGACTGCAGCAGAAGTGTCCGGATCAGGTCCGTGAGTCATAGCAGACCTCTCTGCATCCGCGGACTCAGGATACTGGGACCTGGTCTGCACGATCCTGAAGACAGATTGAAAGAAGATATCAATATGGCACGAGAAGGATTATATCAAAGAAGGACAGCTACAAAACAGTAAATCAATATCAAAGATGGTAAGCAAGATAAGCAAGGAAAGATCCTACTGTGATTGAGTACTCTTAGCCTACTACCTCCTATATGTAACACAGGCTCGTAGTCAACACTGTAAGACGAGTGCCGCTATGACATCGCACTAATTGCGACTTCAGGACCTGCATGGGCCACCACTAAAAACGTGTCACGACCCGCACCCGTTATAAGGGCACGTGCACGTGACAATGCCCAGCCCTCACCGTAAAAACGGCATAGAACGCTGTTGGTTTTCTACTCTAACAACAGTTTATATATATATCAAAAACCTGTCAAGAATATGGTCAACTCCTAATGGAGAACAAGCAATGAATATATATGAGTGCTCAATCACAACTCTAAGATGATAAAGTAAAGACTGAAAGATAAAGACAACAAGACGATAAAATATAACCTGTCAAGTCCAAACACAAATAATATACAAGTCCAAGTCTCTAATACAATCCATAATAATAACAGTCTCAAAAGTAGCTGGAGACAAGGTCCAGTACAAAAGACCTACTCTATCTAAGCAATAGGTAAAGTCTCGTCAGGCGAAGCTAAGCCCTGCTGGACCAAAGTCTCCAAGTCTAAGCCCACTACGTCATCCGGACCATAGTAGGTACTGTAATCCCCCTCATCAGCATCTGTAATATTTTGTCAACATATCAAGTCAGGATGGAACGAGTACAATCTAGTAACAACAGTTCACAAGATATGACAAAAGCTATAAGACAGTAAATAGAGAGTATATACCAAAAAATCATGGAATGTACATATGAGTATCATAGCAAGGTAAGCTGTAAATCTAGAGCTAGAACAAGGCAAGTAAACTGATCATGGCATGTACAAGAATCAAGAATCATCTATCTAGGTGTGTGAGTACTAGCTACAATATGTGGCCGGCTTGGGAACTTGCACAATTAGTAACAGGCTTGGCTAACCATACGTGGGGTGTATGATCAACACTCACAATCAATAGGTGCACAATGGGTGCACAATAGGCTTTGACCACATATCTACACTAATACTCCCCGCCCCCGACTGGTAGAGTGGATCCAAGCAAGACACGTTATGACACGGGATTCTACGAGAAGGGAGCAAGTCTCCTCGAGAATCGGTGTCCATATACTGTATAAGAACTACAAGGGGGCTTGCACAAGATATACCAAGATAACGAGGAATAACATCTCATGTCGGGATCCATGAAAACCAATCCGTGTGACCAATGTG
>JANAVB010040819.1:2736669-2739169 GCA_029216955.1 Iris pallida
GCCGTCGGTTTGTGTACTTGTTCCATTTCTGACTGGAAACCAACATTTTTCAGGTTTAGCCGCAATCATTCTTAGCACTGGAAAGACATGGGTATGCTGAGGTCAACCTAGAAATAGAAAGCAATTGTATCAATTTCATTAATTGTAAAATCTTGTATTTTCTTTAATTATAAATGTTGTAATAAATGTAGAAATGTGAATGAGCAAAAAATGTTATTTCTTGAGCATTTATTTTTTGCGGGCTTGACAGCATTCTACCGCCGACTCTGTGGCGTAGGCTGTCTTGGACACGTCTCGTATCCGAAAAGCAGGTGCGGATCGTGACAAGTTTTTGTGGTGGCCCATGCAGGTCCGTCTTCGCAAAAGATTGCGAACTCGTGATGGTACGTTAGTCTTACTATTGCGAGCCTGCGACTAGGAAATGCTCATTCACAAACTCGGATTGAAATGATTTAAGATAATGACTAGGACTAGGAGTCCCTTGTTTAAATTGACCATTGGGTAGTTAACGTTATTAGATAGGCCATGCAATTTAGATAGCTTGCTAGATCCCTATAGGTACACTCTTACTTTTGATATGACAAAATGATCCGATGTGGATATACCATTCGCTTGGTATGTTAGGCTTGCCTAGAATTATGGCGTTAATTTTGATAAACTGTTTAATTTTCTGTTGCTTTATTAGATATAAATCTTATAACATAAGTTAGAATTGTCTATTTTAAATTCTCTTTTGCTGTAAGAAGTTAGTTTATAATTTCTGATTCTGCTATTTATCTACAAAATCTCGAGGTAGAATTGGTTCAAAGTTTTTTCCCTCAACCATTTGATATATATATGAAATAAAGATAGTAGGATGACTGTATAAGCAAGAACACCAGGTAAGGCTTTGATTCTCTCAAAACTCGAACTACTTGTGCCTTTTTTCCAAAAATCTTGCCTATTTATATTTTGACTCTCTTGACCAATGCTGCTATTACGGCCTAGTTTTGCAAGCTTGCCCTTTTATCGAGCTTGATTCAAGACATATGTTTAATGGGGACGCCCGCTAACATATTTTCTAATCAGAATCATTGTATTACGGTCTGATCAACCATGATGCATTTGATTCGCTCTTCATCTAATTACCCTACGTGGATTGAGATGTAGATGTCTCTAGGATCTCATTCGCGACTGCTTTGACAATTCCTCTTGAATTATACATTCACCTTTGAATCACGTAATTGTATTCAGTGACATATCTCTTGAACTCTTTATTGTTTTTGTCTTTTCGCTAATTGGAAAGACGAATGTTCGTATTTGATAGATAGAGACAACGTATCCCATGGCTATGATAGTAGTATACGCAAGTGTAGCTACCATCGGCCAGCCCTGTGACCAGAACCCTGCCTTGAGTTACTCATCCTCCCTTCGACCCTAAACCTCCTGTCTTGATCTTCTGGTCATTGGAGTCCGAGAATGATTAGGATCTTTTCCTTGACCAAATGCCAACCTGGGGGACTACCTATGCTCAGGAGACCAATTATTGTAAGCCTCTAATCATTTGTTTTAATGCTTGCTTCAACTAGAACCCTTGTGACAATAGTCCGACAGGTTTGACCCCAATAGAAATTTACGACTCAGTTGTTAGAAATTCCTCCATATGATGTGCCTTAGAGTTGGTTATCCCGTCTATAACTCTTGTACACTATGGGTGAGAGGATCATTCTATTTTATCGACCATGTGTCATTGTACACACTCGTTTTACCCATTTATGGAGCAACGATCCTTGACTAGACTTATATCTACTGTATCTCGTTACGCTGGCCTTATTTTTTACTAACAAGAGTCGAAGTGCAATACCCGGACTTTGGAATCCTTCTAGCCTCATTATTCCTAAAACCATATCCTAGCTTCTAAGGTGGGTAGACTGTAAGCCTTCTAAAAATTTTAGGATATACCAGGAATACCGAGTGATTAGAATAACTTCCATTAGGATGATGATTAGTGCCCTTGGACTCCCACTTTCCATTTAGATCATTTTTGTGTCCCCGGCCGTGTCATTAATATTCGGAGTACGAGGCCAACTGTTACCTTTCAACAAATTTTATATACAAGACCTAGACGAGTCCACCTTCATCTAGGTATATCATGTCCCACTCAAATCCGTCCCCTTGTACTCTATTTTTGTGCTACGACTTTCAGGTAAAAGGACTAGCTATAACCCTTACCACAATACCGGTATACTTCCTGACTTCCATTAGAGCCTCAACTCCGACTCAAATCCTTTGACCCAATATATGGTTGTGATTTATTCGAAGCCCACTACGCACATACCACTAGTGTGCCACCCAATTGAGGCCTCATGTTCTACTTAAACATAAAAGTCACTGGAGGTGTATTTTGGGCTTGAGGGACCTAGCTAACTAACTTGACTGGCAACCAGCTCAACCACTCGGGTTGAATCCTATTCCAGGTCACCCTAACCTAGTAGAAATAGTTTTATCCTTGGGATCTTGT